>CAUYRH010017078.1:0-34283 GCA_963574655.1 Perodicticus potto
CCCCCACACTCCTGCCCAAGTTCTCCCAAGGCAGTTCAACCGAGTGCCAAGTCCAAAAGAAACCAAAACAGCTCACAGGCAAGGCCTTTCCAGCCTGCAGTCCCACTGTTGCCCCACCCACAGCCGCCGACAGGATCAGACCGAACGAACAGATGCAACCACTTGCCCAATCTCTGCTGCTTTTGCATTCCTCAGGGTGTGAAGAAGCCTCACGCTGTCTCTCTGTGTCCCCAGGGGAAAGTTCTTGGGTAGATTCTGCCTGCCAGAGATACCTGAAGTCCTCTCTCCCCAGTCTCACCATGCCCAGCCACAAGGAAGCTGTTACTCGGCTGCCATCTTGCTCCGCCCCCAAAATGTAGTCACATTTAAAAAAAAATCCTCTCCTCTTTGGTTGGTAATACAAAAATTATAATTTTTATAAATGTAGATAGTACAATATTACCATGGTGATAAAAAATATTGAAGGAAAAGAAGAAGGTGAGAGAGTGATGAAATTTCATCTAGAGGATTGTATTTAAACTGATAATCTGGAGGATGAATAACTTGTATCATTATTGATTTTTGTTCTTTTACTTTGTAACTGGGCACTCTAGTGAATCTAATTCCTAGACATAATAGCTTTTCAACTGATTTTCTAAGGTTTAAAGATAGACTATCATGTCAATTGCTGTTAACGGAAATGTTTATCCCTTGCAGTATGAATTAGCTAAACCTCCAGGAGATAATTAACTCATATAAATGATTGTTGACATCAACTTCTTACTCTTGCACCAAACTAGACTAAGTCAGGTCATCTGTCTACTGGCCAGCTGCATCTTACTTCACTACACTTACTACAAGGAGCACATACTGAGTCTGTGTCCTATCTAAATCCATTAGTTTCAGTGTAGCATCTAGTTCAAGAAACATTAGAATAAGAATTTGGGTTTAGGATTCTCTAAGTGGGGGTAATATCTTGTGTTAATTTTATGAAGAAAAACTATTACTTTTCTCTTTTGCATATTTCTGTAAGTTAAACAGAAATGTAATGTTATTAACATTAAACATGTTAATCCAATGAATGGATTGCATGCATCTGAAACAGGCTGCTTCTTCTATGAAATACTCTGTACAAAAAGTCTGACAACTATTATTAAATAGATGTTAGGTGATCACGATTAATTCACACTCTCTCCTTCATCCACCAGAAGCATCTTTAAAAATACTGAAGAGCTATATTTTATATTTTTAACTTTATAAACAAAGCTTTTATCCTGGCATGGGGTATTACATAAATTTCATATTTCAGAATATTTAACATTTCCTGTGTTAGGGAAAAAATGAATCAATTAAGAAAGTATCATATGCAGAACATTTGTCTTTTTGGGGAATAATGTAAGATGCAGTATACATATAATATATGGCTGATTATATACTAATAATTTGGAAATTTAGTCATAGTTTTGGAACTGGACTTTAGAATATCACATATTTTTTAACAAATTTTATTCCTAACATTTCTCAATCATTTTTAATCACAATTGACTAATCCCAAGGGACTTGAGATGGAGCTTCCTTATGTTGCAACAAAATTCACAAATAACACACAGACAATACAGGTGATTCAAAATGCCAATGCCTATGGAACAAATGGCCAAGGCGAGACGGCACCTCTGCAGTGGTGCCTCAAATGCCCTGAAACTGAAAGATTAACAAATGGAAATGCAAAGGGAATAAACTCCACCCAAACACCAATGGAAATCCAAGTGGACAAACCTCATCCAAATTCTAGAAAGTTTGGAAAACTCCCCAAATGTGTGGCCTAACCCCTGATTCTCTGGGAATCACAAATGAGTTCCAAATTCAAAGCAGGTTTCCTAGTTCCACTCAACCTCATGACTTCCACCCTTAAAAGATACCTGAAAACAAATTAAACCCATGGGAAGACTTGAAAATCCCATATACAGGTGGAATCAGAGTCTCACATGCACACTGGGGAACTTAGGTACCAAAAATCCTGGCATCCAAACACTTTCTAAATCCATTTCTTTCCTGAAATCTAGTCCAAGAGACACAGAGAGTAGTTTCAGGAAACTAAAACAGTTTCTGGAAGCTGCTGGGAGTGGGGGGAGGGGCGTCCTTGCTCTCTCTTCTGGAAATGAAGTTGCTCTTACCTGCAAAAACCCATGGCTTTCACCTGGGGCTTCTCTCTGTATCTTCCAGCAGTTGTTGGATGCCATTCCATTGGGGTACTAGTGGGCCTGCCCAAGGAAGCCAAATGCTATTACTAAAAGTTTGGCACTTGTCCCTGAAGACGCATCAGAAGAATGAGTACAAGTGGTTGGAAGAGAAAGAAAGTGAAGTCTATTAATTTGCCAGCACATGAAAAGGCTGGTGGATTCTCATCCCTAAGTACCAGAATCCTTCTTTGTCATACCTCAATTGCCAGCATCACTATTCTTGCACTTTGAGGCTATTATTAAGTAAAATAAGGGTTACTAGAATACAAGCACTGGTATAGCAGAATAGTTGATCTGATAATCATAAGACTACTCAGGGAGTAATGGGTGGGTAGCGTGGACAGTGTGGCTCTGTGACACAAAGGCATCATTCACATCTGAGGGAGGATGGAGTGGGCCAGTGTGAAAATTCTATTATGTTACTCAGAATACTGTGCAGTGTCCAATTTATGGATTGTTCATTTTTGGAATTGTCCGTTTCCATATATTTTTTCATCTCAGAATAGCAACGTGCTAATGTGACAAGGTTTGAGGGAGGCACATTTCATGAATGCATGTGAACACCCAGTCATCGTGCTTATGAACTACAAAATAATCATCCCTTTGATATTTTCCAACTGCAGTTGACCATTGCTAACTGCAAAACTGCAAAAAACTGCAAAAAGCAAAACGATGGCTACTGAGCTTTCTAGACTCAAGATTAACTACAGAAATTTAGGGGAAAGGGCAAAAGTCTATGTCAGGTTGGCAATCTGTTCTGTGTTCTTGGTTCATGGTGTGCCCTCAGGCAAAGAATGACCCACCAAAAGCAAGGCAAGCATTAAATGAGATTTATTGAGGAAGAAAAAGATAAATATACAGAGCAAGGGCAAGATAGAGGTATACACAGCAAGATACATTCACCACAGATGACAAAGGGCCCCTTGCTGTAACAAAAAGCTTTGGTAATAGTCCAAGGTGATGATTTATACTGTCCTAATTGGGCTCTCTTCGTGGTTCAGACAGCACCATGGAGTTATTCTGGTGGACAGTTAACGACATGGTATTTGGCCACAGGTTACTATAGGTTACTTTCCAAATCCTATTGTGCCTAGGCTGGCTGGCAGGTGGGCTGGAGGATTCCCCATATTCTTTTTCAGATTAGTGGTTAATCTTTCTCTCAGGTGTGGCCATTGCTTGGGGCAGCACCAAAACTGGCCTTGGGCTTGTCCTTCTCAGGTGTGGTCATTGCTCCAGGTGGCCCTAAGTCTAGGAACCCCCTTTCCTCCCTAGGTGAGTCTTAGGACCCTTGCTATCTACCTAACAGTATATAGTAGTAACAGCTATTTCTAAAAAACTATTATTATTTCAGGGTTGAAATTATTTTAGCAATTTTTCTCAAAATAGAGTAAACATTTTTATCTATTTCATACTAGCTCATTGCATATGCTGGTGAATATTTATGTCCATAGACCTTATAAAGAGATAGTTTTTGTGTGCTTTTATACACAAAATCTCACCGCTACTTCCTTCTCTGTCTTTAAATTTTAAGTTGATAAGTCTAATTCTTGTGCTTCTGGGAAAAAGCTCTAGCCTGAATTTCTCTAAATAAGTTAATTCAATTTTGAGGTTTAACTGTCCTTCCATATCAGTAATATGATCTTTGCCCTGAGGCTCTTGATTCCTGTGAGAATTTGTAGCAATAAATGGGAAAGCTACACTTTAATTTTCAACTTACCAAAATATTGAGTTTTGATAGGATGTGAAGTCTCTCAAAACTTTTATCAGTTCTATCTTCTGCTGTTTGAGCCTCATAGCATCAAGGACAAAAAAATTCCAGAATGTGTTTACTTCCTTTTATTTCTACTTTTCAGCAATGCCATTCTTTCATTATCTGATCTTTCTGGTAATACTAGATAAAATTTAGTCAATAGAACCCCAAAACACTAATTTTCTGTTTTCTGACCTCTTTCCCTACAGCTACAAAATAATTGGACATGGAATCTGCTTCATAAGACATTTCATAGACATGGTGTTAGCGAACATTCTGCTACTGCTCATAGTGACATCGCCAGCCTCTGCTAATTGTACCCTGCACGCCAAACTGAGGAGCTGTGCCACACAGAATAGTTTTATGCTGGTGGCACTCCACTCCTGAAACCGGTGTCTGCATTACACAGTCAGTGCCAGACCATGCTGACATAGCAAAGGAAGCCAAAATATTAGTCCTGTAAAATAAGCACATATTTTGCTCACTGAATGCATCCAGCTCAGATCAGTGGTTGAGCTGTATTGTTCATGGTTATAGAAAGTCCAAAGCTATTGAAGCTCTTTGTCCTGCAATTTCAGCATTTGACCATACAGTCAACAAGAAACCATGAAGGTTATACATGGGCCCCTTAAGCTTTATGGCCTCTGCATTTTAGATGACCTGAAAACAATTTTAATGCTCCCTCAGACTGACAGCACTGCAGACAAGGCTTCTGCCTGCATCTAGACCCCTGATCTTCCTTTTCTGAGAATGCTTGTTTTTGGAAAAAGTGTAAATTATTTTTCTGTCCTGTTGCAATGTAAATCTCTTTAAAAGCTCTCGCCAATCTCACAGCCATTGGAGGACATCTTTTTAGATAAAACCAGTGAGCCATCCCTTTGACACGTAAATATCAAGGAAAATAGTGAATCTATCTCCTAATCTCAGAGGTTAGTGGCCTAACATAGGTGAACATCTGCCATTCCTTTACATGTGCTATTCAGTTCTCCCAATATCATTTATTGAACAGGGATTCTTTTCCCCATTGTAGGCTTTTGTTTGTTTTATCAAAGATCAAAGGCAATATGAGGATGGTTTCATCTCTAGATTCTCTGTTCTGTTCCACAGGTCTATGTCTCCATTTTTATGCCCATGCTATGCTGCGTTGATCACGATAGCCTTATAGTATATCCTATATTCTGAAGTCTGGTAATGTGATGTCTCTAAATTTATTTTTATTTCTTAGGATTACATTGGCTATTCAGGGTCTTTTTGATTCTATACATAGTACAGAACTATTGTTCCAAGATATGACAGATATGATTTTGATATTTTAGTGGGGATTGCATTGAATCTGTAAATCACTTTATGTGGTATAGACATTTTAACAATGCTGATTCTGCCCATCCATGAACATTTGTTTTTCCAACCATTAATATAATCTGCAATCTCTTTTCCGAGTGTTTCATAGTTCTGCCTATAGAGATCGTTCACCTCCTTGTTTGAAAGTATTTCAAGGCATTTCATTCTTTTTTACGTTACTGTGAAGGATAGCATGTCTATGATTTAATTCTCAGCTGGACTATTGTTGGCATCTACGAAAGCTACTTATTTGTGCACGTTGATTTTATATCCTGAAACATTTCTGTATTTATTTATCAATTCCAGAAGTCTCTGGGTCGAGTCCTTGGTGTTTTCTAGGTACAAGATCATATCACAAGAAAAAAAGCAATAGTTTGACCTTGTCTGTCCTCATTTGTATACCCTGATATCCTTCTCAAGTCTGATTGCTCTGGCTAGAAATTCCAGCACTAACCGTGATGTAGTATTGATGATAGTGAATATCTTGTCTCAGGACAGTTGTTGAATTACAATTCTATAGAAGAAAGTTTACTTTTGCTTTAGGTGAAGCTAATTAAATGAAAACACGGATGGCCTAACATCTGTCTACCCCAGGTCTTAAAATCTTTCTAAGCTTTAGCTTCAGTGTAGTTAAGCTCAGACTGGGTTCTAGTTTCTTTCACCTATTGTAATGACCTTGAAGAAAGCCTTCGTGGGCTGTTTAAATTTGATACAAATTTTGTTTTAACAATGAAAACAAAAGAAGGATGAAAAAACATGAAAACATAATATTTAGTGAAAAGTAATGTCTTCTACAATATACCAGACGCAACAAGTCTATACTCACCATAGAGTGTGTGTACGTAACCATGTCTAGATCTGAAATTCCAAAAAGTAGTGGTAAACCTACATTTCTCATAAGGTAGGTTTGTGGACACTTGCATGCATTCAGGCTGTCCAGACCCAGAGGAAGAAATTGTGATTGCAAAAATTAAAAACAAAGTCCACTCATTTCTTTGACATTAAGGTATATAGAATATTAAAAATACGGTAGAACCTCTGTAAGCTGACCACCCAAGGGAACAAACAGGTCAACATACAGAGGTGCTCAACATAAGGAACTAGGTTGTAGCACATGTGGTTTTCAGTCCGGACTATGAAAATTAGGTCAACTTTATGAGGTGGTTAATGTAAGGAAGTGGTTATCTATGGAGATTCTACCGTAATTACATGTCCTTTTTCCAAATTTTATGCTTCTCCTTCATTTTTACCCCCCATATCACCATGTTCGTTCCTTCTGTAAATAACTTCAGTTGTTTACTCTTCCTGTAGAAAGCTTTCTAAAGTTCTGGGTACTTAGATTCTTTGAGCTATTCAACTCTTAATTGTCTCAAATGCAGTACTTTACAGATAATTGCAAGCATACTGACAACTTGGGCCCAAAGCCAAGTCAAATATGCTTAAACAATAAAGATGATTATTTGACTAATATAAATTGAGTTCTAGAGCTAGATTAGCATCAAGGTATAGATGAGTCAGCAATTCAATGGTGTCAACTTTTTGTTTTGTATTTCATAGCATGAGTATCATTCATTCTAACAGTGTTCTCCTTCACAAAACAGCTGAATGTCAGTTCTCCATGTTCACTCAACCAGTGCCATGGAGAGTCAAGAGAAGGACTTGCATATTATTCCAAAAATACAGTGCAATAACATAAAATACAATTAAAAAGTCTTTCTTTTCTAGAAGCTTCTGAAAATATTTTCTTTATCTCCTCAGAATTAAGTGGAACTATTGCTTATTTTTTTAGCCATTACTCTTGGGAAAAATATTTATTGAAAAATTATGCTTTCATCACTATTTTGCTTGTAAATCGACTCCAAAAACACATCAGCAGTTTCCTAAAGGAGAACGGATGTTGGTCTATACAATTATTATCTGTTTTTCAATGTGTAATAATAATTAAGAATTTATTAAATTTGAAGCCATGCTAACATTTCTAGATTTTTGAGTTTCCTTTTTTATCTAAAACTCAGACTCTTCAACCACTCCTCTATAATACCTAAGTCTTCAAGTGTGTGCTGTTGCACATCCATTTAATCTTCCATTCAATGTGTTCCAAACTGTCTCCTTTAATTTGTTATAATTTTATTTTATCTATTTTCATAGATTGCCCTTACTCATAATTTAAAATGTCTACTTGTTTTTTAGAAAAAATACATAATACTGTGTCTACTTGTCTAACCCATAGATTGAAAAGTACTTTTTAGAAAAAAAAATTATAATATCAGGGGACACTTTTCCAACTTTATAAATCCTACTCATTGTTTAAGTAACATTAATTTCTTTGAGTTTTTGTTGCCATTTTGTGAAATAGACTTTATCCTTAAACACTTAACTACTACCATCTCAGTAAAGTTTGTCTCTATACGTATATATTTAGGAAGGGCCAGATAGCAGTGCAGCCTCTTGTTTCTTTGCATATGATGTCTTTATCTTACTATTCTTTTTGAAGTTTAGAAGTGAATGAATAATAAAAGGTTGATGTATATGTTTTTCTCAGAAATTTGAAGATGATCTTCCACTACCTTCATTTTTCCATGGGTATTGTTGAGGTCTGTTATGATAGAATATTCTTTCCACTTCAGGAAATCTTTCTCTTCTTTGTGGCTTTGGAAAATTCCAGTTAGTTTATGCTATTATCAACTATGGCATCTCTGTGTGTGGATATAATAATATTTGTCCTCCTAGATAAGGAAGGAAATTCTCAGTTATTTTTCATCAAAACTACCTATAACTATATGGTGATTATGTTTTCTGGCTTTCATATGTGCCTAGTATCTCATCTGATTTAGCATTTCTCTTACATCTCTTTAGAATTCTGACAAATATCTTATTACTAATAATTTTAAAATAAGAGAAGTGAATTTGTTAGTTTTCCATTTTCTTTTCTAGATTCCACCAGTGTCTAATCCAGAAGTTTGTGAGATGCCTAACCTATAAAGAAACATGGTTCTCTTATGCCTAAGAAATTATATGTGATAGAATGCCCCAATTAACCCTTTTCATTAAATGAAAAAAATGGGCATCTCTCTTTCAGAAAGAGTCTGAGGGAGTCATCTGATAAAAATAAATTCACTTGGACAAAGAAGACATAGTGTGCTTCCTTTACCTCTTTTGATCTTAGGTTGTGTTGAAATAAATGATTAATTGTACTATCTCTTCCGGCTTCCTGGTGGAATAACTAGTTTTGACATGGCTAGTGCCTAAGCCTGGAGATGTGGGAACCCACTAAACTTACCACTTGGGGTCAGAAGTTGGATGCTCCCAGAGGTCTCAGAATGAGGAGATTATAAGTAGGTACGAAGAGAATCAATATATAATGGGTTAGTGTAGTGATGTTATAGTGCCATCCCTGACTAATGCTGACATTTATTTGCGTAATTTATACTTTATGTGGTGTTTATTTACTTTCCTTGATGGGGAGGGATGCGACAGGTACAGTGATGTGTTCCTCCTTAGTGCTACGGCAGTTGGGGCATTAAAGCTTATTCTAATTGTCAAAAATAAATAAATAAATAAATTAATTAATTAATTAATAACATTGGCTGCATTTGCTGAATACATTAATAAATAGAAAGTGATTAATCCTTTGGTAAAGATATAGCAAGCTGTCTAGAGAGTAGGCATATCATGTTCAAAATGTGGTCCATGGACTCGCAACATGGGTATTACCTGTGAACTTGATGAGAATGAAAGCTGTGTGATGATGCATATGCTCCCATGTCTAAAATAAAATTCGAGTACAAAAATTTAGTATGTGGCATAAATAAAGCACTTTTTGATAATAGCTATTTTATTTTAATCCCATTGATTTTTAACACATTTGCAATAAACACTTTTAGCGATAATCTCAAGTAAATGTAACGCATTTCTTTTTGTTTGTTTTTAGAGACAGAGACTCAGTTTATTGCCCTCGGTAGAGTGCTGTGGCATCACAGCTCACAGAAACCTCCAGCTCCTGGGCTTAGGCAATATAAATGAAACACATTTTAATAAAAAAACAAGTAATCCATATTAATTTTATAAGAAAGTTGATTTGAAATTGCTAACTTGTACAAAATGTTTGTAAACTTGTACAATTTATCACAAAGAGTGGAGTGATTATTATAAAAGACACAAATGTGATGAGGAATACTCAACATCTACTTCAAAAGTTTTATATTATTTTAGAAAGATAGTGCCCCTAACCAGATATTGACATACGGAACTTAAAAAATGCATTTACATTTTTCTCTGTGAAACATGACTTTACGTAGATCCGAAGACTGTTACTCTACATAATATTCTATAATGACAATAATTCCCACCTATGTTATGGAAGAATTTCCGAGTTTTCTTTTAAATCACTTTTTATTTGCCTTCTATATCAGTTATTCTGTTTTTTGTTGTTGCTATCGTTGTTATAACTTAAGCACATTTAGATTATGTCATTGACACTTAGGTTGCTTTGCAAATATTGTTATGTCAAGCTGTTCCAGAGAATCACTTAAGCCTAGGAGTTTGAGCTTGCGGTGAGCTATGATGCCACAGCAATCTACCAAGGGTGACAAGGTGAGACTCTGTCAAAAAAAAAAAAAAAAAGAAAGAAAGAAAGAAATGAAAATTATGATTCTTACACATAAAGCATTGAAAAGAACAAACTCATTGCTCCAAATAAGTTTGCATTTTACTTGTGAGATATGAGATAGGCTAAAAATTTTTCCAGTAATGGGAAATGCTATCAAAAACTTAAAATACTGGTTTCAGAGAGAGAATGAAAAGGTCATTTCTCTTAGAATTGTCTTGGCTATTCAGGGTATAGTAACCAAAACAGCATGGTACTTTTGTAAAACTAGACATATAGATCTATAGAACAGAATAGAGAACCCAGAAATAAAACCATCTGTCTTTAACCAACTGATCTTCAACAAAGTGGACCAAACATCCACCAAGGAAAGGATGCCCTGTTCAGTAAGTGGTGCTGAGCAAACTGAAAAGACACACACAGGGCAATGAAACCGGATTTCTACTTCTCACCATACAAACATTAACTCGAGATGGAATAAAAACTTAAATATAAGAACTGAAATCATAAAAATTCTAAAAGAAAACTTAGGAAAAACTTCTGGACATTAACTTAGGCAAGGAATTTACAACTAAGACCTCAAAACCAAGTACAACAAAAACAAAAATAAATAAGATTTAATTAAACTAAAAAGATTATACACAGCAAAAGAATCAACAGAGTAAATAGAAATATGCAGAATGATCAGATATAATCAACAAAGCAAATGAGAATGTACAGAATATTGTAAATACTTGCAAATTTTTCATCCGAAAAAGGACAATGATCTAGAATCTTTAAGGAACACGAAAGAACAAGCCAGGAAACAAATCAAATATCCCCATTAAAAAATGATCAAAAGACTTGACCATTTCTCAAACAAAGATATGCAAATACCTAACAAGCATATGGAAAATGTTTAACACCATTAACCATCAGGGAAGTGTAAATTAAAACCTCGATGAGATAACACCTTATACCTGTCAGATAAGCTGTTATTAAAGTCAGGAAACACTATATGCTGGTGTTGTTGTCGTGAAAAGGAATATTCATACCCTGTTGGTGGGAACGTAAATTAGTACAACCTCTGTGGAAACAGTATGCCGATTCCCCAAAGAATTAAATTCAGATTTACCATTCAATCCAGCAATCCCACTTCTGTATACAAGTATTTCCCAAAAGGAAAAGATCTTGTTCTAAAAAAGACACCTGCACTTGTACGTTTATCACAGCACAATTTACAATTGCAAGGATATTGACTCAACCTAAGTGCCCATCAACTTATGAGCCTAAAAAGAAAATATAGGATATCTACATCATGGAAAATTATTCAACCATAAAAATTGAAGTAATATCTTCTGCAGCAACTTTGATGGAACTAGAGGCCATTGTCCTGAGTGAAGTATCTTAGGAATGGAAAAACAAATAACACATGTTCTTACTTCTATGTAAAAGCTAAACTATGCAGATGCATGGTCACACAGACTAAGATAATGGACAAGAGAGACCCAAAAAAGAGGAACAGAGGAGGGGGGGAGGGAAGAAAATTACTAATTGGGTATAATGTACATTATTTGGGTGATGAGTACCCTAAAATCTCTGACTTTACCACAACGCAATTCTTAAAAAAGATTTGTATTACCTAAGTCTATTAAAATAAATACATTATAAATATAAAGAATATGAGTTAGGGTAACCAGAAAAAAAAAATAAAGAAAGCTTCTAAAATTAAGTGACATTTGAGCCACACCTGAATAATGAGAATAAAATAAACCCAATCATGTGTAAGAAGGATGCAAAATAGAACAGAAAGTATAAAATGCTGAGTATCCTTCCAAAAGGAATATTAGTGTGCATTCCCACCAGCAGTGTATAAGTGTTCCCTTTTTTCCACATCCACACCAGCATCTCTGGTTTTGGGATTTTGTTATGTGGGCTAATCTTACTGGAGTTAGATGATATCTCAAAGTAGTTTTGATTTACATTTCTCCGATTATTAAGGATGGTGAGCAGTTAATACTTAGAGATCTAAAAATAGACCTGCCATTCGATCCTATAGTTCCTTTACTAGGTATATATCCAGAAGACCAAAAACCACATCATAATAAAGACATCTGTACCAGAATGTTTATTGCAGCCCAATTCATAATTGGTAAGTTGTGGAAGAAGCCCAAGTGACCATCGACCCACGAATGGATTAATAAATTGTGGTACATGTCTACCATGGAATACTATGCAGCCTTAAAGAAAGATGGAGACTTTACCTCTTTCATGTTTATATGGATGGAGCTGGAACATAATCTTCTTAGTAAAGTATCTCAAGAATGGAAGACAAAGTATCCAATGTACTCAGCCCTACTATGAAGCTAATTTATAGCTTTTATATGAAGGCTAAAACCCAATTATAGCACAAGAATATGGGGAAAAGGGCAAAGGAGGGGAGGGAATGGGGAGGATGGGTGGAGGGAGGGCGATTGGTGAGATCACACCTACGGTGCATCTTAGAAGGGTACAGGTGAAACTTACTAAATGCAGAATATAAATGTCTTCATATAGTGAGTAAGAAAATGCCATGAAGGCTATGTTAAACAGTTTGATGAAAATATTTCAGATTGTATATGAAGTCAGAACATTGTGCCCCATGATTGCATTAATGTACACAATTATGATTTAATTAAAAAAAAGAAAAAAGAAAGTATAAAATTCTGAAATGTGTAGTAAAAATATTTGTAATGTTTACAGAATAGAGTAATACTCTACTGCTCTGTCTGAGAAGGGAATACTGGGAAACATTAGACACTGGGCGAATAGTTCAGAGACTATTGCAATTACTCAGTTAAAAGAAAATGTGTCTGGCTATGGATGATGGCTGAGTTAATGGTGATAAATAATGAGTTTTGGCATCTATGTAAATAATATACAAGCAGGACAAAATACAAGATGGAAAGTAGAAAGAAACAAAGATTTAATTAAATGTGACTGAAGTTTTTAATAGATATTGATGGAGATGAAGTATTTATGGCAATGGATATATTTCTCCACTTACTTTTAAAAAAAATTTTCTTCACTTAATAGATAGGAGCCAGTAAATAGCATACCTATATCTATGCTTATTATAGAACAATGTTGTTAGTTTCTGGAGTGATACATTAAGTACTTAATAGATTTGGGGATCCAGATTCCCAGTTGGGGCTTGTCCTGTAATAGATGCAGTGATTTCTTTTATAATGTCTGAAATAAATTGAGGGAAGCTGCTAAATTTGATCTGCAGGATAAGATACATTTCGCTCACTTGTAAATATTTCCTCAAACATATATTACTTTGAAGCAGAAGGGAAATATGTACTGAGAAATACATTATTATCAATAATGCAGAAAACCTTAATCTATAAGTTTCCATGCTGCAACTTGTTTATAGAGCTCTCAAGATTTATTTCTTCAAAAAGCATAACAGTTTTCAAACCTGATCAAATTCCCCAAAACAAATATTTGGTATAGTTTAAGGCTGTACTTTTGGATGCATCGATTACACTTTACATCCAGCTAGTATAATGCTAGAATGTGTAAGCTTTAACTAATTTTTATTCTCAAAAAAACATGAAATTATATTTTGTTCATAATATAGTGACATGAATATAAGAGAAAAATGCCAAAGGACACTTATGTCATAGTTGCTAAGGCAAACTATACTATAAAGTTAACTGTATGATAATATAAATATTTGGCGCGGCCCCCGAATCATTCTCATTTTTATTGAACTATTCTGACTCTTAACATTATTGGCTTTGAGATTGATTATTCAAAGTTACATCAGAAAAATCAAAAAGATAAAAAGCTTAAGAGAAGTTAAGTTTTAGTTCCTTCTTACAAGGAAGTTCTTCAAGTCTAAATAAGTTACATTTCCCATTCTATTGTTCTAAAGGAAATTTCCCTATGGTTTTCTTAGAAAAGATTAAAGCCAATGTAAATATAGCACTGATAACTTTATGCTTCAGCAAGTGGCTTTGAGCATCTTTGCTTGGATTTAAGAAAATCCTCTTACCTACATTCAATCAACACCAATATCAACCCCCCAACAAATGAACAAACATACAGGAAAAAAAAATAGACAAGTGAAGAAAAAAAGTTAATGGGACAACTATTCACACTGATCTCAGGATAGAATTACACATTGTTTTTAATCTTTTTGTATGAATGTTTGTAATGAATCACAATGTTAGATTTAAATAAATCTATCAATACTCTATTCTATCATAAGCTCATTAAATCTTAGAATACATTTTATATTTTCTAAATAATCCCTTAATAAACTCAACACCATTTCTTAAGTATTCTACTTTTTCTTGCATAAGTTCTATTTCACGTTTTCCAAAGAAAGTACCCATTTCTTCAGATTTCTACATTTATTAGCAAAGAATATGTGAATATTTCTCCTGTATTATTGGAATTCATGCTGTATCTGTTTTTATATGCATGCATTCACCTTCTCACTTTCAAAGCTGTGAAAGTGAGAAGCTGAGACTATTTTTTTGACATTTATTTTCTTTATTTGACATTCAATACTTAGTTAATTTGTATTTTAGAAAATCTAACTTTATCCTAGGTCCATCTTTAGCACTTGTTAGTTACCTATGCTCAGTTCTGGAATACATAGTTAATTTTTTTCATCGATTTTTTTATAATCAAGTTTGTATATCCAAATCTGTCCATTTTACAGAACTTTTACTATGTAAAGTATAATAAGTAATATTTAAATTTCCTTTAATTACAATTTTATTTTATTTTATTTTTTAATCAAACACAACTTAATTTTTTATTGTCTTTATTATTAAATCATAGCTGTGTACAATAGTGCAATCAAGGGGTACAATGTGCTGGTTTCATATACAATCTTAACTATTTTCATCAAACTGATTAACATAGCCTTCCCGGCATTTTCTCAGTTATTATATGAAGACATTTGTATTCTGCATTTAGTAAGGTTAGCCTGTACCCTTTTTTCCCCCTGTATTTGTTAAAACATTAATTAGTGAATAGCTTTAGATTTCAGATTTCCTGTTGGATAGTGTATTTGTAAAGAACAATGACGGATTTGAGATTCTACTCCATTTGTAAGGTAAATAATTAGCCTGCCAGGCTTTCATGGGCTGGCATCCTACCCACTGAGCCACTGACTCTAGAAATTGCAAGCTTCTAGAGTCAGTGACCAGAAGAATTTCTTGCACAGCAAAGCAGGCAGTGTGAGCAGCGTAAGTGTGCCAATTCCCTTTGCCCTCAAGTACAAGAGGGATCACAGATTTGGGTCAAAATCAATGTCTGCTTATACAGTGATTTATCTTACAGAAAAGATAAGATGATTTCTGGTCCACCAAATAATATATGGTGGATGGAACTCGTACCTCCCATATTACGGAGAGATGGTTTTGTTTTTCTGAGGCTGTACTCAAACCCTTCCTTTGCTCCACAGGGAGCAGGGAGACAACACATCTATTCTACAATGCTATTGACCTTGACCTTCCAATCATCAGTTAATCCAGAATAAGGACAGAAAGTGTCTCTTCTCATAAAATAAGCTAAAAAAGGGAAACTCAAACACAATTGCTTCCCAACAATATATTCTCTCTATTTCACATTTAACAATACTGAAGTATTCATGATACATTATTTAATTATTAATACTCATGCTCGAATATAAGTTAAATTATCTTGCAGATTATTAATGAATATTTTTTCTTAAACATGATTATTGTATTATTTCAGTCTTCAGTTCTGTTTTCTACCTACTAAATTTTCAGACTAAGAGAGGTAGGTCTAGCTATTGGTACTATAGGGTTTCTCTTAGTTTTTTTTTTTTTTTTTGGTAATTACTGACAGATTGATGGGAAGGTTTAAGATATTTATGTTTGCTTTGAACCACAGTAAATTATAAAATATACTAAAGGAGCAAAATGTGAAGAGAAATCACTGTTTTAAGAATCTCAGCTATGGAGGTAAATTGCTTATGGTCAAAGTTTGTCTTCAGTATTGCTACTTATGTACACCTTGGTAAATCATTCAGAGTTTCTTCTTTTTCTTTTCTTTTTTTTTCTTTTCTTTTTTTTTTTTTTTTTGAGACAGATTCTCACTTTATAACTGTTGGTAGAGTGATTTGCTCGCAGCAACCTAAAAATCTTGGGCTTAAGTGATTCTATTGCCTCAGCCTCCCAATTAGCAGGGACTACAGGCACCCGCCACAACACTCAGCTTTTTTTTGTTGTTGTTGTTGCAGTTGTCATTGCTGTTTTAGCTGGCTGAGGCCAGGTTTGAACCTGCCACCCTGTGTAGACAGGGCTGGAGCTCTACCCACTGAGCCACAAGTGCCACCCCAGAGTTTCTTTATTCCGTCTTTTTTTCGTCTGTTAAATGAAGCTCATTATAATAGTTTACTCAATTGTGAGGATTCAATTAGTTTTATAAAATCTATAAATAATTCCTACTATAAGTATTTCATAAATAAAGTAATGGAAATTATTATTCATTCAGCTCTTGTGCTTTAAATAAAACAAAATTATTTTGGGCTGTGAAATAATTTATACACATATTTTTAGCCTATGAACATTTGAAACACTTGTATGTTTCCATTCCAAAATTATACTTTTGTGGCTTTCGGGATATTTAGGATTTGTTGCTATATTTTTCTTATAGCTCTATTTTCAAAATATTAAATGTGCTGATTTAGACATTATTAATTTCTCACAATGTTTCAAACATTTTGTGTATTTTGAGCCAATCAAATCTTCTCTTTCGATAATGTTATCACTAGGAATGCAAATACCTATTAGATCAATTAAAAAAAAAAACAACAATACTGCATTCTATCTAAAGCTTTGCTGTTTTTATTTCTCTGTAGTTTAGGCTGTCTTAAGTTTATACTAGTATTTTAATATGGTAATGTCACTTATGGCTTGGAAAAGGGAGCAAACAGAAGGAGATATTAAGAAGCTGTGATTTTTGAGTCAATTTGGTAATGAAAAATTAACTGAAGACACCTTGAGGCAGAAAATGAAGCATTTCTATTTTGTTTTATTCATGATTAAGAGCTATGGATTTTCATTACCTGTAATTTCCATACTTGACTAATTATGGCCCAGACTGAAAGTTAACTAGTTATGGCCCAATCTGAGTTTCTTGATTTTAGAAATAGGATCTTTAATTTTGAGCAAAACATGTTTTGAAAGATTGGTAGGTTTTATTTTTAACTTCTTTTTATTACTTCTATATATTCTGAAATATGCTCCCCAAATTCAACTACATGAATACATATTTGAAATAACACATTTTTAAATATTGTTTGCCTAGGAAATGCCGTACATAAAAAATTTCATCAGTTGCAAATTGGCTCATTACTGGGAATATGCAACTCCTTTTAGAATTCTATATCATTTGGTCATTTGAAGGTAATTACAAAAATGCTTTCTGCAATATGAATTGTAGCCTAATTAAACTTGCCTCCGGGCAGGCACAGTGGTGATGTTGGAGAAGCAGCATTTTCTCAAATTCCCTCAATACTAATATGTTCTCTTAACTTTGCTGATTTCATGTGTTTCTGGCCAACTTAAATCTTTTCATATTTTAATATGACTCAGAGCTGAAATAAAATCTTTCATGAGCAAAACTTCAGCAAGGCCTCCTTTGAAAAAGATAAAAATGGAAAATTTATAAAATTGGTAAAAGCAAGTAGATAAAAATGCATACATTTTATGAACGGGGTAAAATTATACTTAAACATTTGGCATGCTTTGTTGAAATATAAATTAATGAGGAAATAACATGTCGACTTAAGGACTATTTTTCTAAACTCAGTGTAACATAGATCCGTATATCTGAAATGGATTTAAGTGCGTTTCCAGTAAGAGCTACTTTTTAAAGAAATAACACTTTGGACACTTCAAGATCATTTTTTAAAGAGCTTAAATTAGTACTTACTCAAAACCAGTGTCACAGTAAGTATATGAAAAGCTTTGGAATTAAAAATAAAGGATTGATTAAAATAACTTCATATTTTCAGGGATTTAGTGGTGATTATTATGCAATACAAATTAGACATTCATAATTTACATACAATTCTTTTATGCAATACTCATTTCATGATTTAGGAACATATGACAGTGCCAGAAATTTAGGTTTTACACTATAGATAAATTTTTACTTCATTTTAAATTCTGAAATATTCTAAATAAATTGAAAAGAAATGTTGATATAACAAACGTGGATATAACAAAAAGCCATGTCCTTCCATTTAGAGCTCACAGATTATCTATTGCCATAATTTGCTTAAGATAAGTTAAATGAAATCAAATATTAAAATAGTTTTAAGCACTTTTTGGTTTTCTTTCTTTTCACTGAGAATACCAGCTACTGAATTTGCTGTCTTTTTATTATCTAAACAAAACCCACACAATTTATTAAAACATACAAAGATGAGCAAGAATACACACATACACTCATACACATGTATTCAAACACTTAAAAAGAAGACTTCTGAAAATAGCCATTGGCCCCTGAGAAAGAAAAAGGAAATTAGATTGCTGAATGCTGGCTTTCCAATATCAACAAAGCAACTTGTTGCCCTCGATTATTAGTTTACCTTGTCATTTGAAAGATACTTCTTTTACTGCTATAATCTCCAACCAATGATGAAAATTATATTGGTTTTGTTACCATGTAAGTGACTTCTAATTTCTACGTTGTTTCCCCACATTTATTAAATTTTTAGTTATTTATTTTATCAATATATTTTAAGGTATATTTATTATTATTTTTATTTGATATTGCTTAGGACATAGAGATTAAATCTATCATTCATCTCATATTTAAGGACTTCCTATGGGATAAACTATTCTAAGTTAAAGGGCATCCCAAATAAGCCAGATATAATATCTATTCTTACCAAGTACACAGGATAGAAGAAATAACATGAATAAACCAATATATGAAAATGTACATGATCAAAAATCTGAAGTGTTTTTAATTGAATTTGGAAAACTCTAACGTAGTATTCCTTAGAATATTTATCATTATATTTTTATTTCTATTTTCTACTTCTGTATCCCATTAAATTTTGAAACTTTTCCTTTTATTATCAAAATCTTCAATCTGTCTTTCATATTTCTTCATGTTCTATGAAGTCTGCTCTGGTTTCCTCGTTTCTTCCTTTCAATTTTCTGCAAACTATCCAATTTGGATAAGGGCAAACAGGTTGAGGCAAGCGTTTATTACTCGAATATTACAATTTGATGTAGATTATATATCAGAGTGGTTCCTTAGAAACTAAAAATGTTTAGAGAACCGTGAATGTACATTATCTTTGAATTTCCAGTGTGCAGCAATGAGGCTGCAAAAACATCCATACGTGAAGTTATTTAACTTGATGGCAATGTGTAAAGATGCAGAGCTAGAAAAGAGTGTGGCATTGAAAATATATGAGTTTTATCTTCTCACTGTAGAGCGGTGCTTTCTGATGCGTGGCTGCTAAATATATGATATATGGCTACCTAAATTTAAATGTAATTTAATTAAAATGAAATATAACTCTTTAATCCTCAGTCTCACTAATCATTTCAAATGCCCAACAGCCACATATGACTAGTGGGCACCTTGGATGTGGAACAGCTTCATCACAGCACAAGGTTTCCTTGCTGTAGACAGGGTATTATTCCAACAGCATCTGATACTCACATCCTCAAAATTAAGTTGATATAAATTTAATCAATAGTTCTCACAATGTTCTGTTATACTGAAATTATTTCTAAACCACATAAGACTGGTCAAATTAAGGGATCTTGACATCTGAACCTTAAAGAAATAACAATTAACAGGGTGTAATACTCTCTAACAGAAATCTTACCTAAACCACAGCATACATTCAACAATTAATCAGGTGGCTCAACACTGGAAACATGGAGAGAAATGACCACGATTTAGAATGAGGAGACCAGTATGTGAAACAACAATTTGACAATGTTTCATAAATGCTGCACTGTTACGTAGTGCTATTTCAAAGAAGGATTTGAACAACTTTTTTTTTGTTTTCTGACTCTTTTCTAGAGTCAAATTTGATAAAAATGAAATAGCTCTTTGCTAGTTGAATTTCAGGAGAGAGGAAACAAGGGAAAAGAACGCTGCAATTTTTTTGGGAGGAGAGGGAAGAAGCATGAACAATGTAAGTGTCCTGGTAAGAATTTTTGAAACTTAAAATATTTAACTATGGCAATACAAAAAGTGTGTATAAGGCATAAGAGAGCTGAAGCTGAAGATTGAGACAAAAACAATTATGGGGAGCCTTTGATGGTTCTATGTTTATTGGTTACTAATAAATAATTATTAAAGTATTAAAGCTATTCCTCCAGAAACATGCAAGCAATTATTATAGTTATTTTTATAATATTACTTTATCTTCTGATGTTACTCTCTATGTATCTTTTAGTACTCTTAAAATTTTTTTGTGTTACATATTAATATGAAAAATAAGCATTGTATCAAAATGTGTGGCAACACGACACTACCTAATAGTGAATTTTAAAGAATGTTAACCATTTCTATTTAAAGCAACTCTGAGAGTTAAATATCCCAGCGTATGTTTGAAAAAGGTCTTAGGTTATCAACTATGTCCTTCATCTCCTTTAGTCCTATTTAACTAAATTCTTCACAGTTTCTCTTTGAACAGTCCATATATTTCACTTTACCGTCACTGCCACTGTTGAAATAGATAGGTTTTCTCCCAGAGCATTTCCATGTCTAAATGGTAAATCTTATCTTCAAAAGAAACACTTTATTGCTGAATTCATTCACTTACCCTACTGGAAGTTATCCAAGATGTTAAGGATGAATTTAATAAATTGGTTTCTACAAAATCCATGGAGTCTATTATTCTCATGCATTTGACATTTAAAAATGTCTTTTTAATCATTAGGAGATTAATTACAGCCATGGTCATCAAATCTGCAGCATGGAATCAAAGTAGTTTAGTTTGGAAATAATAGAAACCCACACATATCCTGCGGCGATAGTGTCTGATCTCTGTAGAATTTTGCAGAGGGATTTTAATGTTCTAATTGACATAACCCTAATTGCCTCCCGCAGTTCTATTTACTAACTAACATGTAGAATAGAGGGAAATAGTAAAATATTTTTTTCTAAACAAAGCTGATTTCAGAGATATGGATAGATATTTAGGGAGAAGTATACTTCTATTAAAATACTCTTAGAATTGGATAAAATTTAAAGTTTGCCAGTCATGTCATAATATAATTATATGGATGTTTTCCATTTTATAAGAAATCTTAAAAGAGATGTAAGATTAAAAATAAGTTTATGTATCTTCCATATGTAGCTTCTCCTCCAGAGTGAGAAATCTCTCTTTTCAATGACACCCCTACCGTTACTCATATATTTTATGGTTTTAGCATTTTGTGATATCCGATGACTATTTTTCCATATTATGAAATTATTTTTCTCTAAGTGTTCATTTTTAAGAGATAAAAATGTCACATTTTTAATTGTTCACAATAGGCCTCTCCCTGTTGCTTTGTAAAGTAATACAAGGTAAAAGGAAGAACTCTCTGATTTAAAGAGGCAAGACTTAGTCACATCTGGATTATATGACCACTTCATGAAAGAGGAGAGGGAGGCACATGCTCCCCTTTCCAAGACCCTTTTCAGTCTGATGAGGTACAAGGACTTCTCTGGAAAGCTCTCAAGAGCTACATTTATTTCCCCCCATCTCAAATGATCACAATCTTGAACTTGTGAGGAAACTTACAAAACTTACTTGTGAGGAAAATGACTACGTTTATCAAACATCTCTTATGTGTCAGAGCTTTTTATTTACTAATTCATTTTGTTCTTGCAACAACTTTACGATGAGAAATTCTATTATTATTCTAATTTTGTAATAATGAAACTGAAGAATTAAAGGAAAGTAATTCAATTTTCTGTAGTCATACAGCTAGTAAGAAAGTAAGCCAGGTTATGAATGTTGGCCATCTGGCTCTGGACAATACTCTCTCCTCTTCCTTGAGCCAAAAGCAATAGAATGAGGTAATGCTCTGGCACTCCACGACCTACACATTGTATGCAAACCAAATAGGACAGTCAAGCACCCTGTCTGGTAAGCAGTAGTGTATTTATTTGAGTACTGGCATGGGGGGAAATAAAGCAATGTTTAATCTTTCCAGGCAAGGATACTTTTATATTGTATATTCCCTTTAAGACAGATGCAAAAGCAGGGGTTGGTAGAGTGATGGTAAATGGGGTGAGTGGCCGGGTTCGAACCTGCCAGCCCCCTGTATGTGGGCGACGCTCTAACCACTGAGTTACAGGCGCTGAGCCGGTATTAATATTTTTAAAGTTACAAAGTACACTCTTATGAGATTTAGCACAGCATATTCAACCTGTACCCTAATGATAGAAATGACACTATTTATAAAATAGTAAAAAATAATGTTTTATAATTTTAATTTGCATATTTTATGTTGAGCAAATTGTGCCTATCACTGCTGTTGGGCAACATGGACTAATAATATTCTAACAATAAATTCTACCCTCTAATGTTTATACTCTGAGCATTAATATAACTTAAAACATTTGTTCTGATTTGGTCTAGTTTTTAAGTACTTCCTAGTATAGGAGAGAGATTAATGACCTCCTAGTGGACATTTTTCTAAGTTCTTGGTAATTGTCAGGAAAAGAATTTCAGAATTCCAGGATGTATCGTGTAAGCCAAGCAAGTGAAATATTTTTGGAAAAAGTTACTTATTGAAAACAAAAGTACATTCTCTAAAGAGAGTCAGTGGAGGCTGGCAAAAAGCAGCTGCATAAGAGGAACTTATTTTCATTTTTTAAAATCTTCCTGGTTGAGGGGAGCAATATTCAAGAATAAGGGGATTGGCTTTTACTAAGAATTTGGATAGGCATTTCTAGAATTGAGTTCCCCATTTTTATACTTTATATGGTTGTCTCAGAACAGTCATGGGGACTCCTTTTAAAACCACAGTGTAAATGACATGGCGATTTCAATGTCTTGTAAGGTGGCAGGGATAGATAGTTAACAAGCGCTGAAGATGGTTCTTGCCTGTGGTTGTCAGCCCCTCTAATTAGCTTCAGCCTAAAGGTCATACACCTTTAACACCTGCACCCAATCTTCAGGTCCCTGTATGGAGTTGATCTCTCCCCTGTCTCTTACTCTCCTACTCTAACAAAGAAAACCAAAGATGATTCTATCTGATATGATAGGGAAGAATTCCTGCATCGGACTTCTGGGTACCCGTCTCCATTTTCAGCTCCCAAAGTGGCTCCACTGAAGGACAAAACCGACTCAATGCTTCCTTTGAGAATAATTAGATGAGAGTAAATACAGTCTGTTCACTTAAGGTTAGTACCTGCTGGCCTCTTCACTGAAAATTCTTCCAGCAAAAGACTGTAATATTGGTCATACCCAGGGTTGTTGCATGCATTTGTTGACCTGTGTACTCTGAAAGTGAAGAATATTGCCCCGGTTATTATCCCTTTCTAGCGGATTCCATGTGTCTGCAGCCACCCCTATAAATAGTAACACAGTGACTCGTTCTTGTCTTTCATTAGACTTTATTATGATGAGAAGGATACAATGTGGCCAGCCCCCAGCAGGAATAACACACTCATCTGATCAAGAATGAACTGATTATGTCCACAGAAAAAAGAAGGAAGCTCATAGAAGGACAGAGTGTTTACAAGAACAGCAAAAAATTATCTTTCTCACTTTATATTACAGATACGGGCAGGTAGCCTTGAATAGCCCACTAGTCAGTACAGAAAGTGTACAGTATGAATTAATTATAATGTTAAATTTGATATGCTCAGAATTACATCCCTTCAAAATATGTCTTCTTATGAAACCACTTTGAAATAGTTCCTTTGGAATTCCTCTTTCTGATATTACCTAAGACCTTTGTTTAGCCTTCCTGATATGTGAGTAATTATGAAAATTTCGAGATACACAAAAATCAAGAAATGTAAAATCCACATAGATGGAGACAAATGGAGCCCTCTCAGCAACACCGATAGGAGGCAGGTTTAAACTTGGACGGGAAAATCAGAAAGAATGCTGTTGACTGTGTTTCTTGGAAGTGAAATAGTAAGACCATAACACAGTCTGCTTCAAAATTTTCATAGTGACCCATGTACTATTCCAAGGGGTCACACTAATTTTACCAAGTTTTCTCTACCTTCTCCAGCTTCTTGGCTCCCAGCAGATTGGTTCTCTAATATGATTAACAGTAAAGATTTAATCTAGGTCAAAGTAATTACTGGCCTGATGAGGAAGTTTAAGTTAGATGATCTCCTCTGGGCCAGGAAAGATAAGAATTTTATATCAAATGGCCCTGAGGTTCGTAGAACACCGCCACCCCCATTTAAGAATTCCAAATCCTCCAGCTGATTTCAGCAACACTGATAGGTAATTTCCCTAAGTGAGCTCCAAAGGCTTTTCAAGGTCATTTCCTAGAATTGAAAGGTCCCTTGTTTCTTCAACAGAATTTCTCTTCATAATACGCTCATCTGTGCCTCCACAGGTATTGAATAACTACGGGAACTAGAGGAATGCCAAGGTCCTCATTGTTACCCAATATGTTCTCAAACTGATAATTACTATTTTTTATTGGTTACCGTGTGGGCAATTGTGCACCTTGGGAAATATATAATACAATTTAAAGAACCCAGTACTTTCTACTTGGAATGATGTGACAGAGGAGAACTTCATAGATGGGATTCTGAGGTAGTTATTTCACCTGACTGGGAGACTGGTAGTTTCTAACTATGGAGACAAAAACAAAACAAAACACAACAAAATAAGGCAATCAGTCTTTCTCATGGAATCAATGGTCTATTGGAATGAAGGGTTAGGAACCTAAGTGACAAAATAAGAATGAGAAATATAAGGAAAGTGAAGATGATTGGTTGAATCTACATTCCCTGGAACACTTAAAGAGAGAGAATGTTGACACTAGTTTGAAATTATCTCACCGAAATAGGCAACCAAACAAGTTTCTGAGCCACTGTTATGGAGTTCGAAATCTCTCAAGCATTCATCAGAACCTTACCTAATGAGAGCCAGGGTTCCCATTTTCTGCAAGATGAAACATGAAATGTAGTTTTCTTTTTCTTATTTTTTATCTACCCTAAATACTTGTGTGATTTTCTGTGGAAAATATACTCTTGAGAGTGAAAGTATGTTCAATTTAAGTTCTCCCCTCAGCCAAAATGGCTTAAATAATATCTTTCCACATGCCACAGTAATCTTTATGATAGATAGATGGGGACTTTAATGTATTGAGAAAATGTAATATTCTGGACGTTTTGCATGTTAACTCATATAATTCTCCCCAAACATTCAATGAGGTGAACATTATTTTCATTCCAATTTTATCTCTGAGGAGTCTAAGGCTTATATAGGCTGAATAACTTTCCTAGATTTTAAACCCAAATAAAATCGTTAGGGGGCATTTATTTGCTTGCTAAGGCGTATTTACTGTCTCCTTTCTCCTATTAGCTTGTTTTCAGCACTCATTCACCCCAGTTAAATTGGGCTCCTGCCTGTTTATGACGTACCACACTATTTTTGCACAGCTGCCTCATAGCACAACTTTTTTCATTTGTTTCCATGAATTTTGAATGAAATGCCCCATTTGGAAGAGGGTGGTTTGAATTTGAACTGTATTTGTTTTGTTTTGAGCACATTTTCACTTTCTGCCACTACAAGGTGTTCCAGGCTTCTCATATGTATCACACAATAAATAAATGAATCTGAGAGAATGGGCAAATCTCCCGCACTGAAGAATTCAGTAGACGCTCTTTCTTCTGTGAGTTGGAATAATAACTCCACATTCCTTTCTGCAATGTGCATCATGACTTTGTTCCAAACAATGTACTATAAAAAGGGTGAAAAGAGAATAACTTCACATGGGCGATGCCTGTGGCTCAAAGGAGTAGGACACCAGCCCCATTGCCGGAGGTGGTGGGTTCAAACATAGCCCCAGCCAAAAACTGCAAAAAAAAAAAAAAGAAGAACTTCACAGTGGGGCAACATTAAAAAATGAAAAAAAAATATACATGTTGTTTTAGGGATTGGTAGCACTATGAAATGTTACCAGTGACATATTTACTAGAAAGAAGAAAACCTCATGAGTCAGAAGATAGAGTTGAAATGTGTCTCTAGAGCAGAGAAGGGATCATGGAGTCCCTTGAACTAATGAACGGGAGGTAAAGGTAGAAACAATGCATTTGTTTTTATTTTCTATTTTATTATCAACCATAATTCTGTAACAATGTAAGTTTTTCATATTTAACTCGGTGAAAGATAATAATTACAGGTAATTATTCTATGTTAAATGAAAAGGAAGCAATTATAGAGCTTTGCTTGACTAGTAAATAGTACACACACATACACACACAGCGCGCATTTAAACAATATTGATGAAATAATAAATGAAGGCAGTTTTATTTGCTTATTTTGTGTGTGGGTATTCTGTATCAACTAGCTATTGAAAATAAAATATTTTATTGAAGACTGCTGTACTTCTTTTGCAATTATTTGTGAAAACTCCTTTTAAGTATATTTTGTAACACATCAAATGAAGTTATAAATAAGGTCTTTAGAGATTTTAAAATTATTTTTAATTGCTGCTAATTCCCATAGTGTATTGCTCACATGTATTTAATAATAAAGATGAAATGACCAGGCGGTGCCTGTGGTTCAAGGAGTAGGTGGGTTCCAACCTGGCCCCAGCCCAAAAACTACAAAAGTAAATAAATAAATAAAAATAAAAGAGATGAAATGGCCTATCTTATATCTTTACTGAGAATTACACATTTTTATCAGTCCATTAGAAAGTTTGAAAATCAGCCAATCTGTTGCCTAACCCATGTATTATTTCTAAATATCAACTTTTTATTTCCAAAATTCACCCTACATTTACAATTGTTGCCTTTTCACACATTTTTAGATCCATTTTATGCTGTTTCTTAGAAAACTGTGCATTTGCTTGATGTGCATACATAATTATCTCATTTAAATTGTGTCTGCTCTGAATAAATGCGATAATCCAAATCAACTTGTTTCACCATTTCAGCACTTATTTACATTTGTCAAGTAGCACATACTTCATTAATTCATAGAGACACTTTGTCAATTTGATTGCATATCTTGTTGGTACAGCTGCTTGTTTTCATAATCCAGTTGCATATGAGGGTATTTGAGTCTGTAGTTACATGACCAATCTTGTTTATTTGCTGATGACTCTCTGCTTTAATAATTGAAGTCATTAATGTATGAAAATAAGAGTTTTACAAACACTGTGATCCACTGACCAAGCTGGGTGTTGGTACACTAATTGATAGCATATTTATTAAAATATTTTTTTTAAAAGGTAGTGGTAAAATATGAAATATCAAATTATATTATACTATGTTATAGCATAGTGTTTGTATTGTGTATTTATAAACTAGAGAAATACATATACTCTTCTATATATATATTGAGCAATATCCTTTATTAAAATAGAAACTTTTAAGCAAGACATCAAATGTCACTTTTTTATTTCCCCTAAGGATTTGTTTGGTGCAAAAGATGCCTTTGAAACATTCTCCCAAAGCAGAACATTTTAATATTACTGGATGTTTTATACCATATTAACAAGGTTATCAGAAAGGACACTCAAATATTTCTAGCTTTAGAGGCTGAGCATTTTCCATGAAAAGATAATGGCTTCCCATAATGAAATTATATTTAATGTGAACACAAGTAAAGAAAATCACTCATGGTATGCTTTTTAATGTGAACTGAGGTTCCTTTATGAAAGAGGATAATTTTATACCTTGACAGATAGTAAATTATTTTATTGTGATGTAAGCGTAAAAGGTTTTAAATTACAAAATATGCATTTTCTTTCTTAGAAAATACCATCGAATCAGCATTATAATTTTAAATATTATTTTATGTTTACTTAGTATAAAGCAAATGCTGATCATTCAACTTTTTAAAAAAGAAACTCCACACCTCGTGCTGCCCGGAGCTTCATCTAGTTGTGATTGTTTACATCTCATTTACATCTCTCTCCCCACACATTTCTTTTTTTTTACTTTTTTTTTAATAATTTTATTAAATCATAATTGTGTACATTGGTGCAATCATAGGGCAGAAGGAGCTTCATATACAATCAGAAACATTTTGATCGTACTGTGAGAGATAGCCCTCATAGCATTTTCTTAATCACTCTATAAAGACATTGATACTCTACATGAAACACCTCTTCTTTAACCCCTACTGAGTATGTGCTCTGACCCCTCCATCTGCTTCTTTTCTCGTTGGCATGAGTTTTGACCAGGATAACGTGGAACCCCATCGGCTCCTCTGGGAAACTTAAGATCTCCCCAGATTGGCTCCTCTAAGCCTCAGTCATTTGCACTTTAGGATCTTGTTCTTGAAGGACTAGGGATTCCCAAAAGCAACTATCGGAGGCTGAAAAGATGTGAGCATTCCACATTGTATATCAAATCAGCACATTGTACCCCATAAATGCATTCATGTACACAGTTATGATTTAATAAAGAATTAAAAAATAAAAATAAAATAAAATAATAAAAAATAAGAAATACAAAAAAAAAAAAAAAAGATGAATTAGAAACAGACTGGCTCTTAAAATTTAGTCCATAGCCTCCATGGCGTTGACCTCTGATGTTAAGCAATTTGCCCCAAGACTCCTTGTTGGTGAAAAACTTGCCCCCTTTCTCTGTTCCTGTGAGATATAAATTTTATACCGTGTCTTGCCTGACAGCCATCCCTTCCTTTTAAAGTTGCAAACTGCAGTGAGATGACTCATCAGAAGGGAAAAGCTTTTAGGAAATTGGGCAAATAAAAACCTTAAAGATATTTTTCACAAATATCAGTAAAATGCTCTGGCTGTCTGAGCAGGTAACCTTAACTTGTCCTATTTACCAAAAACATAGTTTGGATCCAGCTATTCTCTTTTTTCTTTTGTAATTGAGATTTTATTGGTTGTGATGAGCATCAGTACAGACATTTCAATTTGTACACAATTCTTAATATATGTACCCCAAATCTAAAAAGCCATTTATTGTAGTTCTTTTCAAAACTGTTATTCCAGTTACTTTCCAACTTAAAATTTGGAGGCAAATTTTCCTTCAGAGGATATCAAGTGCCAGTGTCTTCAAATGTTCATAAGCTGTGACATAAGTCCCACCAATTCACAATTTATTACCATGGAAGCTACATACTCAAATTTTCAATCTTCCACCGCACATTGACAAAGTTATTAGGAAGACAGGATTCCCAAGCAAAAGATGTTACCGAGTATGGGCAATTCTACCAGGGAGAGCCATGATCAGGGACTGGTTTTCTTTAGGAAACAATTCTACTAAAAACCAACAAGGGAATAGAAGTAGTTTAAAATTACTGGAACTCCATATTGCTATTTAGTATGCTTTGTGTTACAGGACATCAGAACCAAACCCCCATCTCTGGAATGGTAAGCTGACACCCAAGACAATCAAAGTCTCCCGTATTTAACATCCCACACTATTTTCTGCTTCTACCAAAAAATGAACAACCAGTAAATGATTTCACCTCTGTAAAAAAAGCTACCTTCTTGTTTGAAACTTTGCTTTTCCTTTAATGTTTTGTTTTCCAGATCTAAGGAAAATTTTTTTTCTTCTCTTTACGCTATCTACAGTTTATAGCAATTTGGTAAATGAATAGTGTTGGAAATGGAATTTAAATATTTACTTTTTCTCCCTACCTGATCACTCCAGAATTCAGAAGCTATTAGTGAGTATTCTTATTGTCATGGCAATATAGTTATTTGCAGCAGTTCAGTAAGAATCTGTTCTCTTTATAACAGGACATATTAGAAACACTGGTTATATTCCTAAGGCATTAGAGAATTAGCATAGACCTAGATGTGACCAGTTTTAAGGAACTTAAGTAGACTTCACAGAGCAAACAAAGCCCCCCTGGAAATACTGCCTTGTTGCCTAATTTTTTTTTTTTTTTTTTTTTGAGACAGAGTCTCACTCTGTGCCCTGGGTAGACTGCCATGGCATCATAGTTCACAGCAATCTCAATCTCTTGGGCTCCAGCGATCTTCCTGTCTCAGCCTCCCCAGCAGTCGGGACTATAGGTGCCCGCCATAGCGCCCACCAAAATGCCTGGCTAGTTTTTCTATTTTTAGTAGAGACAGGATCTCGCTCTCATTCATGCTAGTCTCCAACTCTTGAGCTCAGACGATGCACCTGCCTCAGCCTCCCAGAGTGCTGGGGTTACAGGCGTGAGCCAAGATGCCCAGCCACCATGCCTTGTCCCCTTGCTGCCTAATTTAAACAGGTTCCCAGCCTTACAGATAGGTAAGGGATGTCACTTCCTGGCAGACCCATGAACCTCAGGATATCTTGAAGATGTGGAGAAGAGAGGAATTCACCCAAATCTATAGGTATTGCAGGCAAGGTCTGAGGGCACGTTCTTGGCTTGGCTTCCTCAAGAGGGCTTTTTTTTTTTTTTTTTTTTTTTTGTAGAGACAGAGTCTCACTTTATCACCCTCGGTAGAGTGCCGTGGTGTCACACAACTCAGAGCGACCTCCAACGCCTGGGCTTAGGCAATTCTCTTGCCTCAGCCTCCCGAGTAGCTGGGAGTACAGGCACCCGCCACAACGCCCGGCTATTTTTCTGTTTTGCAATTCGGCCGAGGCCTGGTTTGAACTCACCACCTTCAGTATATGGGGCTGGCACCCTACTCGATGAGCCACAGGCGCTACCCTCTCAAGAGGTTTTTTAAAGTCTAATCTGAGATTCCTTATGAAAAGTTCCAGAAGGGCAGATTTAAAAAGAGCATACGTAGTCAATCACTATTCTTGCTGAACTTACGTTCAGGCCAAGTTTAATGAGAGTACAGTTATTTTGCAAACAACTTAGTCTTACTGTGATTATCTTCAGGAAGAATGGAGGTGATTGTAGAGAGAAAAAAATATGTTTCAGAAGAAAACTATAGTGCACCTCTTAGCAGCCCCTTCTCGGCCTGTTCATTGTTTTTGAGGTTTTATTATCTACCTGTAAATTGGACTGTATCCAGAATTCTTCTAGTTTCCTCTAATAACTCATTGCAACTCTCCAAACTAACATTTCCAATTTTCTTTCACCTTTCTAACTTGTAATTGCTAAAAACAAAAAGTGCCCCTTTCTTGAAGCCCTGCAAGCTGAAGCTGGATGGCTCGAAACAGACTTCAGAGACATCACCTCAACGTTTTATGCATGGACAACCTTCATGCTCACTACTGTCATGGGCTATGCAGAAAGTTCACCAGAACACCTCGTGCGTATTGCAAACCAGGAAAATTCATCCAATTGCCACTACCCACCCTACGTCTAGCTAATGATGCTTTGAGCTGTGATCTAGAAAGCTTCTCCACTGGCTGTCCTCTGGACTCAAAAACTGAGTTTAGAGTTTGTTCTAACTATCAAACTTGGTTTATCTTTCATGTCCGTAGAAAAGCCTCTTATTAAATACCTACCTGTTCAACCCCACCATATAGAAGCCTAACTTTGATGGGTGCCCACATGCAATACCACATTCCTGAAATGAAGCCCAACTCCCTAACTGACCTATTCTCAGGACTCAGTGACTGATTGAGTAAGATATGGGACAATGTACTTAAATTTGTTCCTTGCTGCTTGTTTCAATCTAAGGTTTTCTGTTCCTTTGCCGTTCTCTTAGTTTACAACTTTTAACCTAAATCCACAGGGAGAACTGTGGGAGGCCAAAATATGCTGCCCCCAAATTTGAAGGATTATTGAGCTGAAGACAATTAAGAAGCAACAGATGCAGGAAGGCTCTCCGCCCCCCCTCTTTTTGCCTAAGAGTAGGATGTAAATTTACAAAGACAAAAAATTATACCCCCTCCTCTCTCCACCAGGGGGGTGCAAAGGCTAACCACTGAAGACAACTCAAGACCGTTATTAGCCAGTAAATGGTACCAGAGGAATCTTCACCAACAAGCTTCGTAAACTAGCCTTTACCTGGCAGTTACCTTCCTTCATCCAAGTTGTTACCCCTAGAGATTCAAAGTCTCTTTCCTTTGTCTTTTCATTCTCTAAAAATTTCCCATTCTTTGTCGAAGATGCTATATAAGCTGGAATTCAAGACCCCGTCTTTGAGAACTACTCACACCCCCACCCCCATCTCCTATGCATATAGGAAATATATACATGTCAATGAACTTCCATCTGCTTCTCTAGTTAGTCTATCTTTTGTGGAAGGGGTCCAGTCCAACTAAGAGCCTATGGAGATTATTACCCTACAGCTACATTGGAGGAGCCTGTGAGACATCCACGCGGAAGGATCAAGTGAGTAGTTGGAGGCACTCAGCAGAATCGTGCTAGGGAAAAATTTTGGAGTTGACCCCATTTAGGGATTTCATTCCAGGTGTGGATAAGATCATCTACCTAGCAGGTGCCCATAGCTCAGCGGTTAGGGCACTGGCCACATGCACAGGGCTGGCGGGTTCAAACCCAGCCTGGGATTGATAATCAAACAAACAACAAAAAAAATGGCGGGCGTTGTGGTGGGTGCCTGTAGTCCCAGCTACTTGGGAGGCAGAGGTAGGAGAATCGCCTAAGCCCAGGAGCTGGAGGTTGCTGTGAGCTATGACACTGTTGCAGGAAGATGAGGCCCAATGGAGAGAAAGAATACCTAAACACCATGTTTATAAGAGGAAGGGCTTTATTTTAGCCGACAGAGCTTACAACATAGAAGAATTTGAAATGGCCATGCCCCAAGACTGGCTCAGTCTTTCCCTTTTTATCTCCAGTCAAAAAGTTCCAACCCACAGGTACCTTTCTCACTGGTCAGTTTGAATCAAGCGGGAGATGCTGTTCCAGCCCCCACAGAACTACAGAATTTCACGCAGTGGACATTTCCAGGTTCCAGGAAGTCAAGTCTACAAATTCCCAAGAGCTGAGTCACCATGGAGAGGACCCCGCAGGTGTATCCTTTTGGTCTCCTGAAGAAGACCTGTTCTCCTGGACCTCACCCTTCTCTGGTATCCTTTCTCAATGCCAGGGCACTCTACAGAAGGTGACAAAGTAAGAGTCTGTCTCAATTAAAAACAAACAAACAAGCAAACCAACAAACCAAAAAAACAGATCATCTACCTAAAGAATGAAAAGTTGTGTAACTTTCCAATCGCATTTGCTGCTCTGTAACTTTCTGCTCCTCTTCTAGAATTTCATGAGGCTGATTGGCAACTCTTCAAGGAGACATAAAGGGGGCTAAGTTTATGACCCATCTGCCATGCTTCGCCATACCACTGAGAAAGGGTACCTGGAAAAAGTAAGGTCTAAAGAGCACAGAGGTCTTCTCAAGGAGACCCCAAGGATACACCTGCAAGATCCTTCCTTGTGGTGACTCAGCTCTTAGGAATTGATACACTTAACCTCTTGGGACCTGGAAGCTGAAGCCTGCTTCTGCTTCTGTGAAAGCCTGCGATTCTGTAAAAGCCGGAGCTTCTCCAGCTTGATTCAAGCTGACCAATGAGAAAGGTACCCGTGGGCCGGAACTTTTTGAGTGTGGATAAAAAGGAGAAGACTGAGCCTGTCGGAGAGCGTGGCCATTTTGAATTCTTCTATGCCTGGCTCTGCTGGCTGAAATAAAGCCCTTCCTCTTACAAACATGGTGTTTGGGTGCTCTTTCTCTCCACTGGGCCTCGTCTTCCTGCAGCACCACTACTCAAGACACCACCATTCTTTGGCATTTCTCTTTCCAAGAGACCTGTAACTGAGAGACGTCCATAGCCTGTTTTTCATATGCCTAGCCATAAATATCTTTCAAAGCCTCTGGCTGCAATATTAAATACCTGTTCAACCCCACCATATAGAAGCCTAACTTTGATGGGTGCCCACCTGCAAATCACTTTGTGATTAAGACTTCCATCTCTATTGCTCGAGCCCAAAAGTTTGAGGTTGCTGTGAGCTATGATGCCGTAGCACTCTACCGAGGGTGATGAAGTGAGACTCTGTCTCAATTGAAAAAAAAAGATTTCCATCTCTTGGTTCCAGTCCATGAACCCCTGTATCACTCTCCCTCCGGAGAAACCCCAACTGCCCCCTTCTATCATCGCCCGACCCAGCAGGAAGCAGTTAGATCGAGTCTTCGCCCCTTTTCCCTAGCAGCAGTTGGGGTTTCTACTCGGAGAGGGAGAATTGATGCAGGACATCTGGCACCCTAGCCAGCTCAGCGGAGCTGGCGGACCTGCCGCCTCCTCCGTGGTGGTGTTGGTGCTGCGGCAACCAGCTGAAGAGCCAGTGGGC
>CAUYRH010017084.1:0-64787 GCA_963574655.1 Perodicticus potto
AGTCTCCTGCCTCCGCCTCCCAAGTAGCTGGGACTACAGGCGCCCGCCACAACACCCGGCCATTTTTTGGTTGCAGCCACCATTGTTGTTTGGCGGGCCCGGGCTGGATTCGAACCCGCCAGCTCAGGTGTACGTGGCTGGCGCCTTAGCCCACTGAGCCACAGGCGCTGAGCCTCCAAATTTGTTTTAAACACCTGGCCTTTTCTTTAAAATTCCTGTGTATTTTGCAATTACTCTACGAGACATGATTTTTTATTTTAGTGCAACAAGACCAGCTCTCTCACTTTACTTCCCACCCCACCCCCAATATTTTAGTAGAATGAATGCTCTGAGAAGACTGCTGAGTTTGTCCTGTGGCTTGGATACATCTGACCAGACCTGGATGCTCCATTTTGAAAAACATCATCGTGGAGGGGCGACAATGAACAGGCAGAGCAGGGCAGGGAGACTAGTCTGAGTGATGCTACGATGGCAGGTACATATCCTCACAGAATGTGCGGCACCCAGGGGGAGCCCTGGCTGATGGTGAAGAGCCCGCGCAGGTCAGGGATGGTAAGAGAAGCCCCACTCTGGGGCGGGATGTTGATAGTGGGGGGTCTGCATGTGTGGGGGCAGGGGGCACATGGGGACTCTTTGTACTTTTACTCAATCTTGCTGTGAACCTCAAAATGCTCTCAAAAATAAAGTCTATTTTTAAAATGTTTTTAAAATGAGACAGCGCGTCTCATGATTTCCAGGTGTCCTCCCAAACCTGAGATTCCACAGGGCTTTGCCTCCTTTCTTTAATTAGCACCAATGAAAGTAGGATTTCCTGGTTCTGGTTCCTACTCGTGTGGGGAGAAACTGCGGCTGACACAGGTGCCACCACCTTCACTGTCACGTGTCTTCACTCTGTGGTTAGAGTTTGGGGAAGACGACGGGGGGGGGGCCAGGGGCAGCTCCTCCAAGGGTCTTCTGGCCACGTGCACCAGATCAGACCCCCAGACCCTGTCTGCGACCGAGGGGACAAGGCCTGGATCCCTGCTCGTGTGGAATATCCCACAGCCTCGGCTGCCCAGTGGTGGGTGGGGCTGTCCCCCAAACAGCAGGAGAATGTGGGATGTTCGCAGCCACCCATCTAAGCCAGTGGCTAAAAGTACCATGTCTTGAATCAGACATCCTGGGGGTCAGATGGTCACCCTGCCACTTACTGCCAGGTCCTCCATCTCTGTGAGCCTCAGTTTTCCCAGCTGTAAAAGGGGGGTGATGATGTTCACCAACTCCACAGGGATACTGCGAGAAACAAGTCAGACACGCCCTGGCTGGAAACTCAGCCCACCAGGGGCTCTCTGAGCATGGGGGCTGCTCACAGGAGCACTGCCTACCGCCTTGTGCAGCCCCATGCCCCTCACATGTGAGCCCTCACTGGGGTCTCCTGCCCAGCTGAGATGCATCAGGTCAGGCAGTTCCCTGCTCAACACAGGTGGAAACTGAGGCCTGGAGCGTTTAAGAGACTCTGCCACTTGCTGGAGGGAGAAAATCAAATTTCTTCTGCCCTATCAGCCTCACAGCCCTGGACAAAGGGCTCTCTGCCAAGTACCCCCGTGACCTCCCAAGACAGTAAGACAATCCTAGTCCTTGGGGACAAGAGGTGAGTAATTGAGGACCTGTGCCCTGGAGCCCAAGTGGGGAGCACTGAGTGACCCAACAGGACACCAAGCCACATGAACCTATCCACTCCCACCATACACACTGAAGTATGGGGGGTGACTGCCCCCTCTAATGAGGTCAAGTTTCCATTCCCACCAAGACAGTGTATTCACATCCACTGTCACTCCAGGGGGAGCTGATGGCCTCCGGTATGCCAGGCACTGAGCTAAGGCCTTTCCCCACCTTCTTCCCTAACAACCGCCCTAGGAGGCAGGAACGCTTGTCCCACTGTAGAGCTGAAAACACCCGTCTCTGGGTATTGGGCCACATGGCCAAGGCCATCCAGACCTTATGTACGTGACTGAGCCATGACTAGCAGCCCGGTCTCACCTTATCCATTTCCTGGTGGGGAGCCATCCTCCAGGCACTGGGGGCCGAGTCGACTCCCCGGGAGAATGATTCCCAAGTAACTGTTTCACAAGAGAACCACCCAGGGACAGGCCTCTACTCGGACTCAGAGCCTGCTGCGTGCTAAGCATTTTACAAGCTGTCCCGGCTTCAACTAGATTGTCCTGTGGTGCCCTGACTGCCATGGGGAGCTCGGCGCAGACCTTCCTCCTGCCTGGACGTCTACCCGGGCGGACGCTGCAGGTCACAGGGAGTGGTGTCAGAATCCAGCATGTAGGCCAGGCTGGTCCCACCGCCCAGCAGGACCCCACCAGCAGATTCCTGCTGCAGGAACCCAGCAGTGAGGAGGGCAGTTTTATTCAAGCGTCCTTGAACATTTGGTGGCGAGAGCTGCTTCGACCTCTTTTCCTTTTGAAGTTGTCACACCTCACCCTTCAAGACTACAGGATAACTGCGCAACCTTAATCTGTTACGCAGGAAAAAGCAGTTTCTCAAAAGCAGAAGATTGGGCTGAGCGGGTCGTCTGCATCAGAGTCAGAGCAAGACCTCGGGGCTGAGAAACCCGAGTGTGGCTTTGGGAGGACTTTGGTTCAGGCCACCCTGGGGGTCGCTCGGGACCACCTGGACCAGGCGGCACAGTCGCCCACCATGGGGCCTGCGGGAGGGAGGAACAGAGCAGAGCCCCACAACCACGGGCATCAGCACCAGTATCCCCAAGGACAGGCAAAAGACAACAGCCTCAGCAACCACCGTGCAGGGATTATTTCACAGACGTCAGGAGGTCGGCGTGCTGCCCCACAAACTCCCTGCATAGCAAGAAGATTCTGTAGCACTTAGGAAAACATGTATGATATAATAAGCGTAAAAAAAAAATCCTAGTTAAAAATACAGTCGGGCACCTGAGAAAGGCCCGAGGCTACAGGTTTGTGTGGGCAGAAGGTGGGGAGCGGTTCTTTCTTTCCTTTTTCAGATTTTATATAATGCGGCCACCGTATTATTTTTATGATTTAAAAAAATTGAGGGGGAAAATGTGTTCACATCAAATCAATAGCCAAGTGAGGGGAGGCAACAGAAAAGACTGGTTTCCCTTCCTCCTGACAGCAGCCCCACCACAGTCTCAGGCTCTCCCACCCCTGTCCCTGGAACTCAGCCAGCCTGGGAGGCCACACCCTGGGCTCAGGGTCCCACTGCTCCCACCTGGTTCTCAGGCCCCTAGAGAGCCTCTTTGCCCAGAGCATAGCGAGATGTCCAGAGTGGTAGGTTTCATACTCCTACGAAACACCTGGAAAAAAGCCTCACCCCAAAATACATCCCTGGCTTCTGCCTGAAATGCCCCACGTCAGTCTCCAGGGCTTCCTAAGCCCTGACAGAGACCACCTGCCTCCCCTAACACCCTGTTTCCCATCCGTGTAAGGCCTGGGGTTAGTACCCACCACCTCTGCCCTGGGGTTAAGCAGGCTCTGCCCTCTCCCAGCGGTCCCAGTCTCCATCCCCAGCTAGCAGGCCCCTTGGTGGGTGTTCACTGCCTCTCAACATGTTGCTGAGGCCCCACGGGATTCACGGGGCTCCCCACACGGCCCCCGACCCAGACTGCCCTTCTTCCCAGCTGCCAACCACACCGAGCTGGCTCCTGTTTCTCAAAGGACACCAGGCGCCCTTGCAGCTGCTCTCCTGGCCTGACGCCTCCCGCCTGCTCCCTGGCATTGTTCTCACCTGAAGCTTCTACGCTCAGCTCTGAAGCCACCTCCTCCGAGCAGACTTCCTTGACCTGACTACATTTCCAGTGGGTCCTCCCACCCACCTCAGCACTCATCCCCTACCCACCTTCAGAAAGGTCTGAAAGTTTTAACAAGAACTAAGTCTAGGCTGCACATTTGAATCTCCCAGGCCTCCTGCAGATCACAGAATCTGGGTGCAGCCCCAGCCTGGGGATGTTAAAAGGAACCGATTCACCAAGTCTAGGGAGGGGAAGGTGGGTGTCTCTCAGGGGCTGTCGGGTGAGTCCAGCACAGGCCTGTGCCTCAGCAAGGCTCCCGAGGCTCTTGAAAAGATAGAATCAAGGACACATAACCCAGTGTTCCCAACAAGCCAATCATGTTCACCTTCGAGTATTTGCCAGAACCTTCAGAGCGGAGTGTGAGAAGGAAAGAAGAGGGCTGGGAGGGGACCTTCTGAGTGAGGTGACCGCCTGTCCACCCCCCTGGACAAGTGACCGAGGCTGGGGCTCGAGTCCCAAAGCACTGCCCCTGTCTGTGCCCTGGGCCGTCAGGTCTGCCCCGGCCCTGAGACCCTGCCTCAGTTACTGTCTTCTCCTTCCATTTCAGACCAGCACCGCAACACACCCCCTTGGATGGAGACACCTCATTAAGGATGCTATTCTACAGTTTCAGCTCGCTCCTTCCAAATCTTCCATCTCATCCAGAATGCTGGTGAATTATTCCTACACTGTAGCCTTCACTCCCAAACCCATCCCAAACGCAGAAAGGCAGGCATCAAGGCGGTTGGAGCTTCTAATTAATCTCCACACTAAGTAAAAATAAAAGGCACCAAGAACCACGCCAGTTGGGTTCCGGCATCTTAACGGTCCCTGACATTCACCACCCCCTCCACCCCCAGCTGGTCCCTGCTCCACACGCAACAGGTCAGATTATACGAACAGAAACTGGCTTGGACGGGGTGTGGCGCGGCGCTGGGTGGAAGCCCATCTGCGCGGCGAGGGGGCTGGGAATGGAGGGAGAACGTGGTCGCCCGCGCAGCTTCGTGTGTGGTTTCTGCATCTGCTGGGCTGTAGGAATGGGATGAGGCCTTTCACGGAGAGTGAAAATGTGGAAGTGGACAGCACTTGGGCCTGCAGGGGCTGAGGGCAGAGGAGGGTGGTCCTTAAGGCCTGCCCGGGAAGGATCCCAGCAGCTCTCGTTGTGTGGTCTCAGGCAAGCCTCTTCACCACTCTGAACCTCGGTCTCCTCGTCTCTGCAATGGAAACAAACACTAGACGTCCTGTGGTAGGCAGGGGTTGTCCCCCACAGAGGTGTCCACATCCCAGTTCCCAGAACTGTGACTGCTGCTGTCAGGGTGGAGATTTGCTAGGTGTCCCGGCAGCTTGGAGAAAGAATTCTCACAGTGACTAGGATAGAAAGAAGTACAAAGCTTGTTTCCTTGAGAAAGAAGACAAGGAGGGAGCAAAAACCCCAGGGGGTGAGGGAAAGCAACTGGTATCTTAAAGGCTCTAAATGGCGTTTCTCTGCTTCAGCAGACAGAAGCGGCTGTGGAGCGGCAGCGTTGGTTTTTTCTGTATTTTTTCCTTTTCTCTGTAAAACCAGCTCATCTGAGCCATGGAAATGTGTGTCTTACAGGAACGGGGCAGAGGGCTGGAGGGGGAGCTCACATCCCTGCAGAGCTCTCCAAGGCTGAGAAAACCAAGTCTTGGAGAGAATGGGTTTGGCCACAGGAGTTTTAATGAACAAAACAAAGGGATGGTTGTATCATTGTGAGTTTTCCCTTCTCAGGGGCAAGTATTATTTCTGGGAGTTTATTTCTCTTGCTTGGTCTGTGATGGTTCACGTTCCTCTTAGCTAGGTTAGCGGGAAAGCCATCTTTCAGCTGGCTGACAGGGCAAAGGGAAATTATGGTTGAAGAGAGGATTAATAAGGCTGCGCATCAGCTGATTTTAAAATAGAGAAATTTGGGGGAGGCCAAGCCAGGTGGATTGCTTGAGCTCAGGAGTTCGAGACCAGCCTGAGCAACAGCTCTTAGTTCCAGACCCTGTCTCTACTAAAAATAGAAAAACTAGCCAGGTGTGGTGGCAAGCACCTGTAATCCCAGCTACTCCAGAGGCAGAGGCAAGAGGATCGCTCGAGCCCAGGAATAGAGGTTGCTGTGAGCTATGATCCCACGGCACTCTACCCAGGGCAACAGAGTGAGACTGTGTCTAAAAAAAAACTTAAAGAAATTGTCCTGAAGTATCCAGGCAGGCCCAGTGGAACCCAAACCTCCTTTAAAGTAGAAGAGGGAAGCATGAACAGGAGCCAGAGGGGGTGAAGCAAGGATTCCCCCAGCCTCCACGGCTCTGAGGATGGAGGGAGTAGCCGGGAGCCCAGGCCTGCGGCAGCCTCTAAAAGTGAGGAAAGGCAGAGAAGTGGATCCTCCCCCTGCAGCCTCCAGAAGGCCCCAGCCCTACCAACACCTTGGCGATAGCCCAGAGAGACCCGTGTCCAACTCTGACCCCCCAGAACTGTGAGATAAATTCATGTTATTCTAAGACAGCAAGGTTTTGGTAATTTGTTAACAGTGGGAATTGGAAACTGACTCGCAGGGTTGTGGGTATGAAATGAACACACGTGGATGCCGTGCTCGGCAGCGTGCGGTACGTGGGAAGCACCCGGCAAATGGTACCTCCCTTCATCACCTCTGGGGGGATGTGGGGTTTGGTGCCAGCCACCTCCCTGCAGTGACCAGTCCCCAGGTGTCTAGCAGTCCTGGGAGGGAGAAGCCTGGGGTACCTCTGACAATGGCCCCAGCCTCAGGGATACAAGACTGGGCCCAGCCATGAAGGGTCGCCAGCACTGTCTCCTCTTTACCCTGCTCCTCCCCGCTCCCTGGGCAGAGCTGTGTGGACTCCAGCAGGAGGGAAACTAAGTCCCATCTCTCTCAGCAGCAGGTGCACAGCAGCTGCTCTCAGTCCTAGTGGCCCCAATCCACTCCTGATCTTGGGCTGGGGTCCAGGGATCAGGATTAACTCCCATGGGTGATTCCAAAGGACATCCAGGGGTAGAAAGAACACCAACCAAGGGCAGGTGCAGATAACCCTTATCATTAGACAGTAACGGTGATGATGACACGCCACCAACATCTACTGATGGGATGCCAGTAGAACACTACACGTGCTGTCTACTAAAATCTCTAAGCCTCAGTCCTGGGCACCCCACTTCCTAGATGAGAAAATTGGGGTTCAGAAATGTAGAGACATTGACCCAAGGTCACTGAATTATGAAAGGATGGAACCTGGATTGGAAACCACAAGTACTTGGCGTGAATGTCCTCCCATTAGCCAAGAATATGAAAATCCTCCCACAAGGTACACGGCGTGCAGGGCGGGGTTCCCCCTACCCCAATGGCAAGGGGGTCTGCAATGAAGGGGATGCCTCACTCTGGCATAAAGAGAACTGGGTTTAAGTTCGGGCTTGGGGCAGCGGGGTGTAAAATACATCTCTCCATCACTCATTACTTTCTACTTCTCAGGCTGTGAGCTTGCTTTGAAAACACAGGCTCCTCAAATCAAGGCTTATTGCAATGAATATCTGTGAACATATTCCACACATTTTCAAAAGATTCTTCCTTTGTAAAGGAGCTGAAAGAACAATGTATTTCTTAGAGCCGATGCCTCCAGCCAACCTCCCAGACACTGCCCGCAGCTGAAGAGCCAGGTTTATGCCCGGTTGCAACGAGGGCCACCCCAGGCCTCGGTGAGGTGTTAGGAACAGCCCCTGTGACATCTGTGCTGTGAGTGGGGCAGGGTCCAGGCAAATGTCAGAAAGGCAGTGGGCGATCTCTGGCGGGTGATGCATCTCATCTCTAGATAGGGAGGTGACACAAGGAGAAAGCTGACCCTGCTCTTTCTCATTTTAGCTGAGAAAGGGTAAGAACTGGTGTTCTGTGGGTGGCAGACTCACTTTCTCCTGGTCTCAGAGTGACCTTGTCTGTGATCAGTGTCCATGAGGTGGTCTGTGTCCCACAGGAGAACGGAGCAGCTGGGCAGGGAGCCCCAGGATGGTTCACACGTGTCAGGGGGGCCTTCTTTCTTCCTCAAGAGTAATTGGAGTGAGCCTTTTTTTTTTCTTTTTAAGACAGAGTCTCAAGCTGTCGCCCTCGGTAGAGTGCTGTGCCGTCACAACCCCAAACTCTTGGGCTTAAGCAGTTCTCTTGCCTCAGCCTTCCAAGTAGCTGGGATTACAGGCACCCGTCACAATGCCTGGCTTTTTTTGTTGTTGTTGCATTTGTCATTGTTGCTTAGCAGACCTAGACTGGCTTCAAACTCGCCGGCCTCAGTGCATGTGGCCGGTGCCATAACCACTGTGCTACGGGCACCGAGCCTAGAGTGAGCCCCTTTTAAAACTATTCTACAATTCTCACTTTTCACATTGACCTTCCCCTCCAGGTCTTAGACATTTCCCATCCCACTCCTCAGCTGGCTTATCTGCAGAGTTAAGCACATTTTGCAAAATGTTTTCCACGTAGCACTGGTTTTGTCAGTTTCGTGGGCGTAATGGACTAAAAGGGTTCCCTGAACCTCTGAGTCTGGGAAGCACTGGGTTCTTTGCTGCAAGCCTTATCAGCTCCTGTGCCTTGCAAAACACCCAGAAAGAACTGCAGTGGGGTCCAACTGGAAGGACGTGGACTCCTGAAGGATGCAGGGAGACCTCACAGGGAGCTCATATCGCAGATCCTTGGTCTCAGAGTACCTGGCTGCTGTTCAGAGAAAGGAGAAGTGGCTGTGATTCATGAAGGACTCATCCGGTCCTTCTCTAAGGCATGTTAGAGAATTCGGGGCAGCATCTGAGAATTATGCAGAGTCCCAGCCCCAGGGGTGAAAACATGGAACCCTCTCTGAGCCAGCGGTCTGACCTCCCTCGCACACATCTAAGCCGCAGCTCTCTCTTCTCTGGTCCTCCTTCTCCGCCCGCTGCTGCATACTGGCCTCTGCCCTGTTCCTTGAGGGAGCACGCTCTGTCCCAGCTGAGGCTTCCCACTGCCCCACTCTGTCCAGAGATTAGCAGACCCCACTCACCTGCAGACGCCCAGGTATGGCCAGGTCCCCTACAGCCCTCACTAGCAGCCCCTTCCCCAGGGTCATTTCTAGCACCTTTCAGCTGTCATTTGCTGTTTCCTCTCACCATTTGACTTCTCCCTCCCCTGGGTGACTGGTGGGGCTGTCTCCATTGCAACTACGGCTCCTGTCACTGGGCTTGGCACATGGCAGGTGCCCAACAAACACGTGTTGGATGATAAATAAACACGAGACCTCGGCAGGATGTTTTAATATCTAAAAGGGCCCTAACACTCAAAAATGTTGGAAGCCCCACGTTAAAAGGTTGCGTCAAGCTTGAACACTTGAAAAAAATACATTAACAATAGGGGGAGGGTGACAGCCAAGGGCTACATAGTTTCTCAGAGGGGAAGAGTAATAAAATTATTCTAAAATTGACTGTGGCGGGTGGTGCCTGTGGCTCAAAGGAATAGGGTGCCGGCCCTATATACCGGAGGTGGCAGGTTCAAACCCAGCCCTGGCCAAAAACTATGGCAACAGTTAGACCAGTTTGTGGACATGGTGTGTGTTAGACGCTGGGTCATGTGGTATGTGGCTTCTGTCTCAATAAAGCTATTTAAAAAACAGGTAAATCTGGATAAAAAGCATGGCAGCATCCTTTGTGCAGTTCTTAGAACTTTCTTGCACATTTAAAATTATTTCCCAGTAATTTTTTTTTAAATGGGTGAATCAGATCCCTGTCAAGTGAGGGGGATTTTAGAAATCCCTCCTGCCACCCCTTTCACTGAGGGAGCATTATTTACTCTGCATTTATTCCATGTCCCGCTTGTCACAACAGTGAGCTTCAATTCGCTCCATCCTTGGGGTCCCCTGGGGGGCAGGTCCTAGTCACTTCCCTGTGGTGTGGAAACTGAGGCCCATGTTGGGGCGGCTTGCCAAGATCATCCCGCAGGAAGCAGGACGCAAACCCAGGATGCCCGACCAGAGAGACCAGACCCTTTGCCACTGAGCCAGCTCTGGCTTCGGTGTCGGTTACGGGGTGTGGGTCCAGAGATGAGCCTGGAAACTATCGACAGGCTGGCGTGTGTTTTTTCCAAGGGGGTCTAATTCGGTCTCTGGCACATGTCCTGCCCACAGCACCTGGGCCAGCTTCTGGCCAGAGGGGCCACAGAAACCTCAGGAGCGCGTGTTGCAACAGCGTGGCTGTGCCACACGGCACGGCCAGCAGCTGCTGAGGAAGATGCGGCGTCTGGCTGCCCGACACAGGTGGCTGAGAGGGGGCCAGGCCCACCCTGGCCAAGCACAGCGCAGAGTCTGGTCTTGGGGCCCCCAGGCAGCATGACCTGCCTGCTACGGGACACCCCCACGGCCCCCCTCTGGCAGGTGAGGTGACATCCTGAAACCAAACCTCCCACGAGCGGTTCCCCTTCCCATGCCAGCGAAACGTGGGGCTTCCGCCGACGATTCCTTTTTGGGAGTCGCTTGTTCCTTAGGGCAGGCCGTGGGGAGCCGGGTTTGGGAAGTTGCTGGGCCCCTGCCGCTCTCGACTTCGCGTTTTCGCTTTTCTTATCAGCCAGGTGCATGAGTAATCTCGGGAGCGGGATGCCTCGGCGCTGTGGAACTACCTTGGGCACAGGGTCCCCGAAACTTCGCTCTCCTCCTGGGTGAGCATCTAGGTAGAAGCCTGAGACGAAACGAAATTCAGAATGAGAAGAGCCGAAATAGAAACAAGAAGAGCCAGGACAGGAGCCACGGCAGGTCACGCGGCCCTCCGGCCTCTGTGAGCGGCGAGGACGTTCCGTGAGCAAAAGCCACTCTCTGTGGCCACTTCAGGGAGACAGCACCGTCCCACAAAGGGCCCAGCTCCCCGAGCCACACAGACCTGGCTCCACCAGTGAGCAGGTGCCTGACACACAAAATCGCTTCTCTCTGGGCCTCGGTTTCCTCGTGCATAGAAGGGGGCGCCTGTGATGCCAGCCCTCCAGGTTTCCGAGGGCTAAGTCAGCATGCCTGTCACCCGCACTGTTACTGTGACTTACTGAGCTCCTACATGCTCCATCAGTCATACAATATTACCCAGCACTGAGGTTCCCCCCATCGCACGCTGAGCATCATGCTGACAACCGACAGCCCCATTTCCCCGACTGTCAAGGCCCTGGGGTGGTCGGTCTTACAAGTCCTATTTCGACAGTGAGAACACTGGCATTATCCGGGCTAAGTGGTCAGCCCAGAGTGATCCAGTCTGTGGGCCCCTCCTCCCAAAACAACTTAAAGAGGGTTGTTCTTTAAGATAAAGACACAAAATTCAGACCAGTTGAGAAAGGGCTACAGGTTAGCCAGATGTCCCCAAGACCAAGTGTCTCCGGTCACAGTCTGGACAGAAATGGCATTCAAACAGCTGATTGCATATAGTCACCCTGCTATGGTGACAATCCAGGCAGGAGATGGCAGGGCCTGGGGGAATATCTGGGCTCCTCGTCTCTGCAGCTCTCTTAACTAGGACACAGAGGCCAGGAGGAACAGACCTCAGTGTGAGGGCAGCAGCTGCTATCAGGACTTTGGGTTGAGACAGTTTGATGTGAGGCCGTTCCAAGGGCTTTCCTAGACCATTCCGGAATCCATCTCATTGGCGCTAAAGACAAGGATTTGGAATTTCAAAGGGAGGGGTGGTAGGTACATCACAGTAGTAGATGTGGTCACGTGGAAAATTCCCAGGCCTGGCCTGGGGAGGTCCAACCCTAGGAGATGGCAGACCCAAAGTTCCCTCCCGGGGACGCCGCCACACACCTGTGAATGGGGGGCTACCGCTCAGGGGTGCTTCTCTTGTCCTCAACTGCTGAGGGTCCCATTCTCCACCCCCCTCCAACGCCAGCTGGACACCCTGGGTTTCTTCTTTCTTTCCCTGACCACCGGCATCTTCTTTACTTCCTGGGAGAGGGACAAAATGCCAGAGAATTCTCGACCTTGGGGACAGCACTTGGGTGTATTCCTTTTACCTTCAGCAACCCTGGGAAATAGGTACTAAAAGTATCACCCCACTATACAGATGAGGAGGCTGAAGCACTAGACAGGGTCTCTTGCCCAAAGTCAAACAGCTGTATGTGGCAGAGCCAGGAATCTAGCCAGGACACCTGTCACCGAGCGGCAGGACACCCTCCTCATGGCTGCACTTCAGTTACAGCCAGCATTGGAAGTCATGGTCTTCACTGCCCTGACGTTTGGCCGACTCCAGCCACCTTCGAGGCTCCCTCGGGACAGTGCTGGCACTGAGCTATCCATGCCAGGCCTCGCCCCAGGCTCTCTGTGAGCACCTCATCTTCCCCTGCACCCCCCACCCCCTGCCCACTGCAGGTCCAGGGCTGAGGCCGCTGCTTCACCGAGTGGCACTTCTCCCTTCACACTCAAGATTGAGGGTTTAAAAATAAAGAAAAATAAAGTGAGGTTCAAAATTAGCACAAGTTTCAGTACAAAGAACACAAGGTAACAATTTCCTGCATTTTTTTTCTTCAGATTTTTTCAAGGCTTCCAGAAAAGTTTCCTCTGCAAAACTGAGCTCAAAAGGGTATAAAAATGCAAATGTGATGGTTCAGTCTTAAGCCCTCATCTGTACCCAGGGCAGGGCAGCCATGGAGAGACTCAGGAGAGAGAGAGCCAAACCCTGGAGGCCTGCAGAGGACCAACAGGACGTGGGCAGGAACGGTGAGGGTTCACCACGAGCGCAGGCCTCTCAAGGGCAGAGGTGACACCTTCGACCTTGAGCCTGGCATTGTGCTTGGCTCAGAAGATGGATGATGGGTGACCGGTGGATGAATGAATGAATGAACTGGATTTCTGAAAACCTCCTCACCTGATGGCCAGTAGACTGATCTCACAGGAGGTGCAGCCACTTGCTTAAGCTGCAGATCTGGGACTCACGCAGACTCAGAGCAGGATCTGAGTTCTGGCTCTGCCCTCGCTGGCAGGGGCTGTCGGAAAGGGCTTGCCCACAGATGAAGCTGCTGATTCTGGTAGTCCTTACACACAAAGCTGAGACGGTGGGCAGCCTAGGAGCACTGTGAGTCCTGCGTTAGACCCCGGAAGGGGAGACTGAAGTTGACCAACAGAGAGTTCTCAGGTGAGGCAGGGTTCCTAGTGGCTCTTCTGGGAAAGCAGAAGCTACTAAAGTGTGACCCAGGAACTCGGACACTGACAAAGTGTAAGGAAATAGGGAGGCAAGAAACCACTCAACGAGAAAGATAAACTCTCCACTATCAAAGTCTCCCTGCAGTGAGCTCCCCGTCATTTCAAAGTATTCAAGTCCAGAAATGGCCAAGTACAGAGGATTAAGATGCCCACAGATTCTCTGACACCCATCTCATTAAACATTGAGCGCTATGTCCCTTTCTTTAATCTGGTGGCCTCTGTGCCTGCTCTGATACTATCAGTTCCTAAGCCTTGAGAGTCTGGCAGCTTCTTCCTGTCCCTCTTGGGGTGTGGAGCAACCATAGAAGGAATCTATGTACCTAGCCGGGGAGACCCATTGAGACCTGGGGCAATATGAGACAGAGAGGGCCCAGCTGAACCAGCCTTCCATCATTCTATAAACAAAACTACGTTGGTTCCCAGAGCAGCTCATCAACCAGCTAAGTCCCGAGGAGCCCCTGTCACTGGTGTGTACAGCAAAAGAACCAGCCAGCTGAGCCCTTCCTATGCTGCAGCCCACAAAATTGTGAGGTAGAATAAAGTGGTGGTTGTTTTATATACTGAACTTGCAGCAGTCAGTCCTGCAGCAAACTGGCACACCAACCATTTGAAATGCCACAGAGGAGAGTTCTGCCAAAGAAGGATGGTGGGGCTCGGCGGGGGTGGCTCAATGGGCTGAGGTGCCAGCCACCTACACCTGAGCTCGTGGGTTCGAATCCAGCCCGGCCCACCAAACAACAATGGTGGCTGCAACCAAAAAAAAATGGCTGGGCATTGTGGCGCCTGTAGTCCCAGCTACTTGGGAGGCAGAGGCAGGAAACTTGCTTGGAGCCCAGGAATTGGAGGTTGCTGTGAGCTGTGATGCCATGGCATTCTATCCAAGGTGACAGCTTGAGGCTCTGTCTCAAAAAAAAAGAAAGTGAAAGAGAACCAGTGTGACTAAAACCAGGATGGCAAAGGGAGCAGGAAGGAGCCAGGGCATGGGGGGGGGGGGGCGGACCAGGGCACCAAAGCTTTACAAAAAACACCAAGGGTGATCCACTCCTTGAAATGATTGCTCAAATCAACTTTCTGATGAATGTCTTGAATAGATGCTAGAGGAAGGGCAACTTGTTCATATCAATACCCCTGGAGGGCCAGGGCTGGAAGGGCCACAGAGTCTGGCTCATCCTCTGCCCTCCTGGGTAGACAAGACAAGCCAGCAGAGCACAGGTGCCCCGGGCAGAGAGACCAGGGCCAGAGCCTCCTTCCACCCCTAGGCTCTGCTGCCCAGGAAAAGTCCCAAAGTGCATCTGTGCCTCAGTTTTCTCCCCGTGTGCAGTATCAGATGGGGAAAAATTCCCTTTTCAGAGGATAACCTGATAAACACCCAAGCCGGGTGGTCAAGGTCCATATCCACCGTGATAGGACGGGACAAGAAGGGCACCTCACCTCTGAGGTCTTCCTCCCCAAACCCAGCTTAACCGTGAGGGAAATAACAGAAAAATCCAAACTGGGGGAAAGTCTACAGGAGATGTGAACAGTCCTCCTCAAAACTGTCAGCTTCATCAAAGCAAGGAGAGTGTGAGCCAGTCACAGCCAGGAGGCCCAGTGCTATTTACAAGACTAAATAGCACTAAATAGCGGTCTAAATAGCACTATATAATAGCTATTATTTGTCCTGGGGGGCCTGGGACAGAAAAGGGCAGGAGAGGAAACTGAGGTAATGTGAGCTTTGGTTAAAGATAATTGATCAATATTGGTTATTTATTATAACATTATAATTAATTAATTATAACAAACTCATTGATTATAACAAATAATTATAATTTTTGTGTAATAATAATTACACTGTTGTAAGATACCGGTAAGAGGGGAAGTGGGACACAGGCTATATGGGAACCCTCTGTACTATTTTCTCATTTTTCTGTAAATCTAAAACAGTTTTTAAAAATAAGGTCTATTAAAACACACACACACACATTCAAAGCCCAGGCCTCAGATCCTGGCCTGGATTGGGCCTGGGTGTTGATCTTTTCTGAAGCTCCCTGAGAGGCAGCCGGGGTGCAGGACTACGGTATTGTAAGGCACTCAGGAACACTGAGTGGCCATGAATAAAAGGCGCTGGGGCTGGGATTCCAGGTGGGAAAACCAAGCTAGCTGCTCTGAGGTCCCCGTCAATCATAAAATTCCACAGCTCAGGGGAGGAAAAGACCTCTAGGTTCTGGACACCTGGTTTCTAGTCCAAGATGTGTCCTTAGCTTAGTGACCTAGCAGGCTCTAGCATCCACATCTTCATAGGGAGACCCGAACTGGGTTGCTGAGAACTGTCTTCCCCAAACAGAGAATTGTGACAGGAGAACCCACAGCTCCCTTCTCAGGGGCAGGCCACCAAGTCCTGACCGACCACCGTTAAGACCAGTGTTGTGCCGTCACAGCAGTGTGCTGTGTGCCGAGTGTCATACCGACCCACAGAGTGCCCCTCCTCATTGACCTGGACTTGGACTGTGCAGCTGAGTAGCAAGCTGTGTGGCTTACAGTAAGCTGCTTAACCTCTCTGTGCCTCAATAACAAAGTCCTCACAGGGCTGCCATGCAACTGAAGGAGACAATGGGGAAATGCTCTAAAGGGGGTGATTGTGACCTCAGGGGCAGGAAGACCCACTGGACAGAGACCCTATGTCTGTTCATTGATGTAGACCCAGCCTTAGTGCGTGAGTGCCCGGCAAACATCCAGGGGACTGTTACATAACTAACCCAATATCTCAAGATGTGGAGCTGAGGATTCCACAGTGGAACATGGTGTTATTAGCAACAAGACCTAGCTAGGAGGGAGAACTGTATTCCTGGAACTTGGGAGAGACCTGCCTTGTGGGGCACTAGTATGGGAATGCAGGCTGTGGAGTCCTCACACCTTTCTAATTGGCCGGGAAGGGCTGGGGAAGAGGGAGGAAGAAGCATCAGATAATGGCCCTTAGGATGCTTTGGCCAACAAGGAGCATGAGGTTCAGACTCAAGGAAAGTCTGTCCTCATCCACAAGGAGCCCTGGGCCAGGCGCTTCTGAGCTCCGCCACTCCCGTCTCCCTGTGGCAGCATCAACCTCGGGCTGGCAGCCAGGGGGCAGCCGTGTCTCCATCCCGTGCTCTGCACACACCACGTGAAGAGGAAAGAGGGGCCCAGCAGGTCTTTCCCTCACACCTCATTGGTTGTTATTCAGTCACATGCCCCCTCCTGCACCAATCACTGACGAGGAGAATGGTTAGGGTTAGGGCTCATCCTCTTTGAGGGTGATTGGGATTCCTAGCTGGGTGTCAGGATGGGGACCCCACTATCCTGAATCATATGGAGGAAGTCTGGATATCTGGACAAAATCAGCACTCTGTGGGCCAAGAAGAAGGGGGGAATGTATGTCAGTGGCCAAGCAATGGCCAATTTCAAGGCCAATTCTGGTCTGTCACCCACACCTGGTCCTTGAGTCTCGGTTCCCTTACTAAGTAATGGAACAGATGCACGAATAATGCACTGGAGGCTCAGGTGGTACAAGGTGCTCACAGATTCTAGCCACAGCAGTCCTCAAGAAATGGGAGTCCCTTCATAATTAGGAGGAAGCTTGTGCGCCCCGCAGAGCCCTTGGTCCTCGGCATACCCAGCAAGCCAAAGCTCTCGTGCTGCCCATGTCTATTCCCTCCAGACTTGGGCAAGGGACTCAGGTCGGAAGCTTTCCACGGCCTGGTGCTCTTGGTCATGGGGTTTGAACTGACTACGCTGAAATGCATCTTGGTCCCCATCCGGTAAGAGTCATGGTCACCTGCAGACTCCTGTGGTCACTGGTTTTCACCTGATAAGTGAGAATTCGGGTGGCATCATCCGGAGATGATGAAGAACATCCAGAACATCTTCATGGGCTCAAAATCCATCACTCACTCACTCATAAGTTCACCCGCTTGGTTGTTCAACAGCCATCCCCAGAGCGCCCGCTACGCTCCCAGAAGTGGATGGGATACACAGCTGCTGGGCCTAACTCTACCCACAGGCTGCTTTCACATCATTGATATTTTTAAAACAATTCTATGTGAAATGAAACAGAAATTATAAGCCTCATTTTAAAAGACTCCTTTTCCTCCCACTCGACCTAAGACAGTGTGTCCAGTGATATTACTCAGATTTTCCAACTACAAATCACCAGTGGCTCAAGCCCAAAAACACAATGGAAGCAAAGGAAAATTTCTCTCTCTCTTTTTGTCTCCTCCACAAAGGTAAGTGAAAGCAAAGAAAAATTTCTTGAGAAAGCTCTGCAGTAACAGTGGTTTTGAGTGGAAATATCTTCTTGGCTGTGACAGCATCACAGTCGAATCTCACACCCAGAGAAAGGAAACACTGAGTTTAACCTCAAAACGAGGAAGACCGTAAGAGTGAAAAGAAAAGAAGAAAGAGAATCCTCTAGCCCAGAAACCCCACCCCCATCCCCCGCCACAGCCTGGCCTGGGAATGTAGCAGAACTTTTCCAAGGAGAAATTTTTCAAGGCTGACCCTAGCAAGGCTGAAAGCTTTGTAGCTAACACTGAGGGCCTGACACAGTGGCAATGGGAGAGAAGGCAGAGCCAGGTGAGACGAGGCTGGCAGAGCGAGTCAGGAGGAAGTGGCTTCGTGAGCCATCGACCCCACAGCAGGCGGAGAAGCAGAAACTTAGCCAAGCAAGGTGTGAGCTATTTTCATCCTTGGGGGTTTTACCCCAAGTCCCTGAAGTGCTCCGGGCAGTGTGGCTCCCCCACCCCCAAAAGGCCAGGCACTGACTGCAAAGAGCAAAAGAAAAGCCAGGTGTGGGTGACAGTCGAGAGGGCGGGGGCAGGGGCGGAGCCCTGGGCTCCTGACAAACACTCTCTGGGCCTGTTTCCTCCCCGGCGGGGGGGGGGGGGGGTTCTGTGAGTCTCCTGTGGCCACTGTAATGGCTGGTGCAACAAATAACTGCAAATTCAGAGGCTCAAAACAGCTCACATTTATTCTTTTAGTGTTTTGGAGGTCAGGAGTCTAACCCGGGTCTCACCAGGCTAAAGTCGAGGCGTGGACAGAACTGTTCCTTCTGGTGGCTTGAGGTATGCATCTGTGTCTGCTGGCCCTCCTCGGCTTCTGGCCCCTTCCTCTATCTCAGAGCCAGCAGGTGAATCACTCTGCCCTCTGCCTCCAGCGCCATCTCCTCTTGGACCCTGACCCTCCTACCCCTCTGAGCCCACCCAGATAATCTAGGACTCCCTCCCCATCTCCAGGCCCTTAATTTAATCACATCTGCAAAGGCCCTTTTGCCATGAAATGCCAAGTACTTACAGGTTCTTTCTGGGGACCACATGTGGACGTCTTGGGTGGCATTATTCTGTCCACCAAAACTTCCCTCCCCTTGAACCTTCTAAGAGTCTGTGCACGAAGGCCCAGGTTCATACACGTGGGCTCGGTGCCCTCCTGAGTGCTAAACCTCTGACGAAGCTCCACTGCCTAAGGCACGTTCAAGACCATTCCTCACTGTGGCTCTAGCCCAAAGCTCGCCGTCCACCCTCCCTGAGCCAGTCACCCTACACACGTGCCACGGAGGGCTCAAGTTTCCACTGATGCCCAGGATGTTCCTCCTTTATCCAGCCCCACGGCCCAGTTTGCATATCTCCTGTTCCTGGGAACACTCACCACTGGGAAAGGCCAAGTTCTCGGGTCAGCCCTACCCAGCCCCAGAATACATCTCCATAACCTGGGGGCACAGATACAGCTGAACTGTGATGCAGCCAGATCAGGAAGGGATGGCAGGGGCTTGGTCTAGACCAGGGCAGCCAGGTGTGGAGAGGAGCCTGGGGACGCCAGAGCAGGGATGACAGGCCCCACCTAACACCTGCTGCCATGTCTGGGACATCAGAGTTTCTCTTGGTTTCCAGTCCAGCTTCTATTGACCAAGAGGACCCACTTCTTCAAGACACTCAGCCACCAGGAACCTGCCACTCAGGGCAGAAACCAGCCTACCAAATAGCGTGGGCTCCCTGCCAGAATCTATGAGTCCATAAGGAAAGACCGAGAACCCACTGGAGAAGCGGGTAGCAGTTTAAAACAGCACTTCGTTCTGGGCAATCTTACAGTCTTGACAACAATGTTGTACTTAGAGTTTCTCCTAGCTATCCAATCCACAGGTTGTACTAGAACTAAAAAGACACTGTTAAACGTCCTATAGAATATAGACTATGTAACCTCTAGGGGACCGGTGAGATTGTGCTACTTGTGCAAGAAATCTACTACTTATAGACAAGATTTTTGCTGACAGCACATCATCGATATTAAAGTAAAGGCTATTCTTAAGAGAAAAAAATAGAAATTAAATTAAACCAGCACTTCACCAAGAAATATGCAGCATGAGGCACTGGAGAAGTACAGTTCAAGACCCAAGGAGCATCTCTGCCTCCACCAGAATGGCTGCAATGTAATGACTGGAAGTGCCAAGTGTCGGGAGGACGTGGAGCCACAGGGACGCTCGCGTTGCCCACAGCGCTGTGCACCGGGGCAGCTACACACCTGTGATTCGGAAATCCCGCTCTGACGCGGCCGCACCTGTGTGAGACCACCCACCTCAGACCCAAGAGTGATGCCACAAACTGGAGACAGAAGCCGATGCCCATCTATGGAAGAGCAGGTCCCACATGGCACAGTCACCCCGGAAATGAATTCAGTGATGGAAATGAAGGAACGGCCCCGGCCGCACACAACGGGGAGGGTGTCTGCACAGGAGGCTGAGCGGAAGGCGTCAGGCACAAAGGGACATGAGCTGTCCCGGTTGTTGAACTAACACTCAAAATAACAGACGTGTTTGGGGTCTAGTTGGTAGTAAAAGTGTGAAGCAGAGCAGGGAAGTGCTTGCCCTAAAAGTCAAGACGATGCTGACTTCGGAGGGGGAGAACTACCCTCCAACCTGTGTGTCCCCGAGGTAGGGAAGGCCAGGGCGGCCGGAGCCAGGCCGACAGCAAGGCCCTGTTTGCCGTGGGCTTGCTCTGCAGCACCAAAGGCCCCTTCACAAAAAGGTCATCGTAACGCTGGCCAGGGGAGGAGACTAGGGTTCCCGGGACTTAAGGGATATACAGGCAGAAGTGGCAACAGTGGGCAGAACACCCCCGCCTTGCCTGGCCTCCAGCCTGGGGCTGTGTCTGCCATTCCAGGCTCCCCACGGAGCGAGGGGGCAGCTGCTATTCGCCTGCGGTCCCTACAGGTTTTCATACCCAAGGAGGAGAGAAAGGATCTCAAAATCAGAAAAAAGAAAGGAACCCTCGAAGGAATTACCTTGAGTTTCAGAAAGGCTCGTGTCCCCGAAACTTTTGAAAAGCAGACTCATCCTGAGTGAAACTGTTTCTCAGCTGAAAGTCTTACAGCTTTGCCAGGGCCGAGCAGGTGCAGCTGCATGGAGTCCTCATTTTCCTTGTGACTACACAAAAGCAATCAGTGTTCAAAGGCCTCTTTAGCTTCTCAAGACCTTCCGAAGGTCTGGAGGTCTTCGGGGTAGCCCCATCTGCTCCCCTCGGGGCATCATGCACCCCCATCTCCCAAGTACCCCAAACCTAGTCTCCATGCCCCAGCCCCAGGTGCCTCCTGCCAGCTACCTCTGTACTTACCCATGGGAGACCAGCCAATCCTCCCTTCCACAGGGCCCTCACCCCATCCTCAGAGCCCCTGGAGCCTGCATCGTTCCTGGCACAGGTCACAGCTTGCCCCCCGTGCAGGAAGCACATTTAGCCCCACTCCTGAGGCCAGTGAGCATGCACCCATTTGTCAAGCGCCATTTATTGAGCACATACTATGTGATAGAGATTTGACAGTGACGGAGACAGATGGGTCCCCTTCCTCTGTGATGACAACCGCCCACTGCTGTGTTTCTCCACCTTCAGCACTTTTGACATTTGGGGCTGGATAATTCCCGCTGGGCCGGCGGAGGCCGTCACCCTGTATACTGTGGGGTGTGATGCAGCTTCCCCGGTCTCAGCCACGTGACTGTCAGCTGTGCCTGCCCCCAGGTCCTGACAGCCAAAAAATGTCTCCAGACATGGCCGAACATCCCCTGAGGACCAGACCACCCCTGGTGGAGAACCGCTGGTGACTAACAGGAGAGAATGAGGGCACTAATTCAATGATCACAAGAGAGATGGACAATGGTGCCTGCTAAAATCCCTCTAGCCGGGAGGGAGGAGCTCTTCCCAAATGAGGAAACAGCTCAGCGGTGCCCTGGGATCTGCTCACAGGGGCCCGTCAGGGTCCCAACCTAGTCCAATGACCCCACTCCCTAGTGGCAATACACGGAGAGGTTGGGGAGGAGGAGGAGTGTTGCTGACACACACAGGCTTCAGGGACCCTGCCTGCTAAAAAAATTCAGAAATCCACGAAGGAGGATTTTTCCCAGAGGCTGGGCTGTCAAACCAGTGCCTGGCACAGCAGAGACACATGAACAGATATGTGTCAAGCCAGGGGCCCCAAGCAAAGTTGCAAAGGAGGAAAACTGAGTCTGTTGCTGTCCTGCCACCCTGAGCCCTGTCCATGGTGTCCTGGCTGAGCAGCTGTGAGCTGGGGGCTTCCTTGGCACAAATGTCCCAAGAATGAATCAGAACCCTCGGGTCAGGAGGGGCTGCAGTGCACTGGTGACCATGCCTTGGACTCCCAACCCCACCCCTCACTGAGTCTGAGATTTGCCTCGTCCGAGTTGCTTTCTGAGCCTCCATTTCCCCATCTGTAAGTGGGGACAACAACACCAACCTCACGGGATGTCACAATGATTGGTGGGCAGCCCTTGGAACACTTGACTGAGACTCGTTCAAGGAGGAGATTTTCAAAGACACCAACCTCACAGGTGTGGGTGGGGTCTCAGGAAGAGGCTGGCAAACTTCTCCTGTAAAGCCATAAAGAGTCACACAGTAAGCATCTTCGGCGTGGGGCACGGCGGCTTCTCCCGCAATTACACAACACTGTCGCCATAGCACAGCGGATTCCGTCTGCAGGCCAGATTTGCTGACGCCTGGTCTAAAGGAGCTGGAAGAGATTAGGCAGGAGCCAGAACGCATAGCAGCAGAACGGTCACCCCTGAAGCTGGTGGTGCCCAAAAAGACCAAGGGAGAGACTGGCTGGGGAACCCAGGAAGAAAGTCATGTGTGGTCTGCTGCTTCAGAAGGGCACAGTCGACTTGGGGGGACTCAGGGGGAACCCTGGGGGGAGCATGGCCTGACCTCTTTCTTCTCCCTCAGTCTGATCTCCTGCCAGGGCTCCCACTGGGGGGGGCTGTTACGGGTCCGAGGTCGTCCCTCTGCTGGGAAGACAGCAGGCAGATGCTGGGGACCATGGCAAGAGGTTCAGCAAAACTAGCTTAGAACATGGCTCAGGTGGGTGCCCGGGTGCTGTTATTAAGCTACCTCCATGAAGAAGCCTTTTGAAAAATCTCTTAGCTCCTTCTGGCCGACCCCACATCACTTGGTCACGGGGACAGGGTGACACAAACACTCAGGTGTGCTTGGCAGTCGTAGGAGGGGTCAGAATGGCTTGAACATCCCTGTGTCACAAAGCTGGGGACAGCACTCTGAGGCAGATGCCCCCCCCCACCCGCCACAGGCCAACTGATCCAGGTAAGGGCGACTCGTGGGGCAAGGCCCTGGGGGCATCCCCTAAGCCTAGGAGTCAACATGCACCATTGCACAAGTGGCCACCAAAACCACCTGTGCAGGCCTGAGCCCACGGTGAGGGGTCCCTAAGAAGAGAATGTGCCACCAACAACCCCCTAAAATAGCCACAGCTGTTACGAGCCAGCACCCCTTCTCCAGGTGTGCCGGGCTCTCCAACACGGCTTTCATAGAATGATCCCAACTCTGACATTTGCCCGACGCTTATAACATCCCAGGCACCTATCTAAGCTTTAGGTGGACGATCTCACTTAATCCCCATGACAACTGCATGAGATCAGGACAGTTCCACAGCATCCATGGGCCATACGAAAGATAGATCATTCCTAGCTATGAACAGTAAAATTCAGAGCAGAGAAGTTATTTCCCCAGCTAGTCAGAAAGGAGTCAGGATTGGAACCCGGGTCAAGCTGACTTCTCAGCCTCTACCTGCCTTTACAGCAGCCCAATTGGACCGAGGCAGGAATCAGGCACATCTCTCAAACTGTCTCCCCTTCCCCTCTCCACACCCCTCCCAGGTGCCACCCAGCAGTTTTCCCCACTGGGTCTCTGTTTTTGTCCCATAGCATTGTCCAGCCTAGTGATGCAATAGCCCCAGACGGCCTTGCAGTTGAAATGTTCTGAAATGTACAGTAGACCAGGCCATCTGCTTCCTCCAAACATCGCCTTCTGCCTCTGTCGGGAGCCGCGGTAAACGTACAAGAACACCAGGCAACAGCCACTTTATTTCTGGGCTCAGGATTTCCAACTGGCCTGGGTTGCTCAACGCATCCTTTCAGACACAGGGAGCAGAGAGGCCAGAAGAAAGGCTTCTGCAGATGCTGCAGGAAGGGAAGTGCTGAGTGGAAAGGAGACAGCTGGGGCTGCTAAAATGCACTGTGATTTCTCTCCCCCCAAAGCTGGCCAGGACAATAGACAGAGTCCCTCACTCCTGGGTTTCTCTGTACACCCCCCCAGTAATTCTGACAAGCACTCCGGGCAGCAGACGCTGGCCCACCCCAGTCTGTACCTACAACTCCCGGCTGCCAGCACCTGTTATTTCTCTCACTCTTGCCAGGAAACTTTAAGGGATGATGAGTGGAAGGGTGTAGGGAAATGGAAAACTGTACACGAGGCTCCCGCCAGAGCAGCCAAGTTAACCCTAACTGAAAAGCTCTCTGTCTGCAGTGCGCTCACCCATGGTGGGGACAGTGCTTTGTACTGTGTCAAGCCAGGTGTGACCTCCCAAGAAAAAGGCCATATTCTGAAGTAGGTAAGAGCTCCCCAGATGGAGCAAGAGGGAGGTCTACCCAGCTGGCACTCAAGGAATAGAGGCAGAAAGAAGCTGGGGCGCCCAGACAAAGGACAAAAGACTTAAAAAGAAAGACAGAGATGGAGAGAGAGAGAGAGAGAGAGACTGCATTGCAGGCAAAGGTGAGAAGGTGGGGTGAGGTGCAAAGGAGGAGAGGCTCCTGGGCTCCCAGGGCAGTTGTAGAGCATGGTTGCAAATTCTTTGACACTCCGTCATCACCAGGTGGAGCTTCTGCCCTCTGTCTCGACTGCATAAACCTGTTTACCCAAGAGTGTGGGAGAAGTGAAGGCTGGGTCATAGCAGCCATTCAGCTTCCCCTTTGCCCACTGGACTGCCCTGGGGCCACCATGTCATGAGGAAGCCCAAGCTCCACAGAGAGGCCTCGTGTGGACGTTCCAGTTGGCCCAGCTGTGCCCAGCCTTCTCATCCTCCCAGCCCTGGCACCAGACAGATGCATGAAAAATCCTCCAAGTGACTCCACCCCCGGGCCTTCAAGTCACCCTCAGCTAAGATCCCAGACATTGTGGAGCATAGAAAGCCAGCACCTTTATACCCTGTCTAAATTCTGACCTGCAAAATACATCAACACAATAACGTGGATTTTTTTATATACTGCTAAGTTTGGGGATAGTTTGCAACACAAAAAGAGGTGACTGAGCCATCCTCACCCCTGTCGGTCTCCACCCAGACTGCAGGGCAGCCCAGTGATATCGGAATTCCTAAGGTGTTCAAGCCAAATTCTGGGGGAAAACAAACACTCGCGGGCACTGCTTGTCCACAAACACACTGCAAGGCGTGATATCAGACCAAATAAAGTTGGAAAGTGCTGGATTAAATGCATTTCCTACAATGAAAGACGTCTTTCAATATACAGTGAACAGGGTCAGGGCACATGTCCAAGAGAGGTAGAGGTTAATGTGTGCCCTGGGGGTCAGGACCTCTGCTGATTTCCTCCTTCTTATAGCAAAAGCAGCCAGATTTTCCACTGAGAAACCACCCAACCCCCACTCTCAGCCCACTAAGTTGTCAAGCTGCAGTCATTAATTATAGATCATTCTTTGGAAAGAATTTCTAAATATTTCTGAGTAATTGGGTTGCAAAACTTTCTATTATGCAGAGTCTGAATCACTCACACAAATGATTTCTTCCTGGTTCCCACAGCTGCTTCTTTGTGGAGAGAAAGTGTCCCCATGGCACCCAGGACCCAGCAGATCCCGCACATGCTTGGCCCAGAGGTCGTCATCTTCAGCCATCTGGACATCACAAGGGAAAACTAAAATGCTGCATCCCAGACAGTTTTGCAAAAGTTATTGAACCGAGCAGCAAGCACTCAACATCAATTCCCTAATTTTTGAAGTACAAAGAGTGAAGGAAGCTTGTTTTTCAGACTGTCTCACCAGCTTGCCCTCAGGGCCCAAAGCTAACTGTCCAGTGGGAGGTCAACGTCTTGAAAGAAAATTCGCATCCAGGGCCCTAACAACATTCTCTAGAACTCCTGGTTATCACTGAAGCATCTTCCCCACATTCTTTCCTCTGCAGAGGAAAGCATGCTTCACTCCTCTCCTCTCCCTCCGAGGCTGCTGGAAGAGGTTGAGTAGCAAGGATCTGGCAGCTGCCCGCACAAGGGTGTTGAACTCTGGGGAGCCCAGACTACACCACATTTCCACATTTGGCCCTGAATCCACAGGCCAGAGAAGAGCTTGCTTATAAACAACATTCCTGCTTGCCGTGTGCGGTAATTAATGTGACTCACAACAAAGATGGCTAAGAAAGTCAGCAATTCGCCACCTGGCAGCCTTTCCCCACCAGCTCCTACACTATTACAAGATCTTATCATGAGGTCTCTCCTACCAAGCTGCTCTCCCAGGACAGGGGTGGCTCACAGTCACCCCATCGTGGGCCTGTGCCTCCATTTCCTCACCTGTAAGCTGGGAACAAGCACAGGCCGTCTCACTGGACTGGCGAGAGGGCAGGGAGAAAGAGTACACAGCTGCTCCGCTTACAGGTGGAGAATACCAGGCAGTCTCTCCACTTGGGTTGGCCGGAGTCGGGGCCTCCCCGCCACAGACGCGTCCTGCTCTGGTTTGTTCAGTGGGAATGTCCTACCAGACTAGAAGCAAACTCCAAGCCTACCATACTGAGTCCTGTGTCCTCACCGTGTCCCTGTGGCGAAGCACACCCCCCAGCCATGTGTGGCCGACCCAGCCGAGGGAGCCCTCCTAGAAATCATTTGCATTCACGTCCAGGGAAGCATTGGCAGCCCCCGCCTTAACCTCTGCACACTCAGGGCTGAGTACCATTTCCATGTGGTGTGCCCTCACTGCGTGAGCCAGGAAATTCCCTATGATCAAAGTCTCTATCCTTTTTTGCAGTTGTTTTGGGAATGAGTTAAAAGAATATCCAGAAGACCAAAAATCACATCATAATAAAGACATCTGTGCCAGAATGTTTATTGCAGTCCAATACATAATTGCTAAGTCATGGAAGAAGCCCAAGTGGCCAGCGACCCTTGAAGGGAACAGTAAATTGTGGTATATGTACACCACGGCATATTATGAAGACTTAAAGAAAGATGGACACTTTACCTATTTTATGTTTACATGAATGGAGCTGGAACGTATTCTTTTTAGCAAAGTACATCAAGAATGGAAGAAAAAGTATCCATAGTACTCAGTCTTACTATGAAACCAATTTATAGCTTTCTTAGGAAAGCTATAACCCAATTATAGCCCAAGAAGAAGTGAAAAGGGGGGAGGGAGAGAAGGGGAGGGGGGAGAATGGGTGGAGGGAAAGTAATTGAGGGACCACACCTACAGTGCATCTTACAAGGGTACATGTGAAATTTACTAGGTGTAGAATATAAATGTCTTAACATAATAACTAAGAAAATGCCATGAAGGCTATGTTAACCAGTTTGATGAAAATATTTCAAATTGTATATAAAACCAGCACATTGTACCCCATGATTGCATTAATGTACATAGGTATGATTTAATTTAAAAAAAAAGAATGACATAAATAATTTAAAAATTGGCATCATAGACGTTGACAACGGAAGAGAGGTTTGACATGTACTTCAAGTCACTTGGCTTTCCTTGGCTCTGGCTTCCCAAGAAACCAAAAGTCTATGCCAAATAGACTTTCTATCTTCTGCAGTTAGAGGGGTGCAGGGAATTCACAGAACAGGACCCTCTGTCTGTTAAGTTTTAGCAGAGGCTAACAGTGTCATTGTTACTTCATAACAGACCCACTGGGATTTAGGTCCTTCTTTCAGAATTACATCAATCAGGATACTCCAATTAACTTAACCTGAGACTGTCTCAAAAAAGAAAACCCTTATCCTGTGGATACTATTTACCTCTCCTTATGGAATGTTAGGGCAATTTTCCTAGGAATTTAGTAAGGTGTAACCAACCCGATGGCTGTAATGCATTTACTGACCTTACATTAAAACAGTTTACAACCCTGTTAAGTTTCTGTGTCGGTCTAAAGAGACACTTTAAATTTTCTTCTTTGGAAAGCTGAACCCATTTTTCCGGGGGGAGAGTCTGTGCTGTTTTGGATGGTCATCCTCAAGCTTCACACTCAAATAAACTTTATAGTTAACCAAGTGTCCTGAATCTCATTCTTGAGATTGACTGAAGGAATCATGAGTCTGAATCATGGTTGTGATTGACCAGCCACTTCAATAGAAGCCAAGAATAGAGATGAGATTATACCAACAAAAACATTGCCAGTTTGCACTAAAGGAGACAAAAAGAATGAAGCAAAATCAAACAAAATAAAAGGTGGTTAGACTTTTTAGTCTCTACGGAACCAAACTCTGGAGCTATTCAGTACCTAAAATGTAGTATTCTTCAAAAACGGGGGAGGGGGAGAAGGCCCTAAAAGTGATTCAGAGATTCACTTGGTTTCAACAAGGCCACAAGGCGTTGACCAATGCCTTGGGGACAGGACCATTATTCAAAATCTTGGAGTCAAGGAACCCTAGAACTTTGAGGGTGCACCCTCTAGTCAGAGCCATAGCAGACAATCACTGTCCCAGTGGATCTGGAAAGGAGAGATCCAACCAAAGAGGATCATTCTTGAGCCCTACGATACAGTGAAATGCCTTGCAGAATTTTAGACTTGTATGGACCCAATAATTCTTTCATACTTGTTCTTTCAGAATGGGACATCCATCCTATGCATGCCACACCACTAGATTTTAGAAGCACATAACCTCCCTACTTCAGCAGTTTTACAGCTAGAGAGGAGTTTTGCCTCAAGTTGGACCACGCCACTAGTCTCACCCAGAACTCATTTGTTCATATTTAGATGAAACTTTGGATTTAAGTCTTTAGAGTTCATAATGTTATAAGTTAAGACTTTTGGGGTTTCTGAGATGAAATAAATGTAATTTGCATGTGAAAAAGACATGAAGTTTGAGGGGGTAGAGGTAGGATGCTATGGACCAAATCATGTCTTCCCCCAATTGACACGTTGACACCCTAACTCTCACTGTGACTGTGATGTTTTTATTTATGGTTCCTAGCTTGTAATTCCCACAGCCCTTCTTATGATAAATTAGTCTCTCTCCCTCAGACCTACTCTTTCCTCTTTCCTCTTTCTGTAAAAGGTAGAACTGTAATATGATCGTAGGTCCTAAGACTTTCATTCTACGGATTATCCTGCCTTATACCCTGAGAAAGAAAGGTTGCACAGAGAGGCAAGAGTGAATCCGAACATACCAGCCTTGTTGGACTTATATAATATCCTATTTGTTCATTTATATTTTTACATTATTGTCAATAATGTCCGTATAATGAAGACTCCAAAAATCCCCCCAAGGACAGGATTTGAAAAGCTTCCAGATAGCTAACCACTAATGTTCCTGGAGGGTGACACATCCAAGGAGGTGCGGAAGCTCTGTGCCCCATACTCCATACCTTACCCCATGCATCACTTCATCTCTGTACCCTTTGTCATTCCTCATATTATAATCAAATGGTCAAAATTAGCAAATGTTTCCCTGTGTTCTCTGAGCTACCTAAAGTGGGGGTTGTGGGAAACCCAACTGGAAGCCTGTCAGTTAGAAGGTTCAGATTTGTGACTAGTGTCTGAAGAGGTGAGCAGTTTGGGGGACTAATCCCACACCCTTTGGGATCTGATACTATCTCACAGTAGATGGTGTCACCATTGAATTAGAAGACAGCTGTTGTACACTGCTTGGTGCATGGGAAACCCCCTCAGATCTGGTCACAGGAATCTGTTATTGGTGGTTGTGGTGTGACAGCAGAGGAAAAACACGGTTTGAGTTTTTCTAAACAGTAATGTTATTTAGAGATGGGACTTTGGGGAAATAATTAGAATAAGATGAGGTAATTAAAGTTAGATGAGGTCAGGCCCTCCTGATGGAATTAGTCACTTTAAATCTGCCACGGAAGGACATGGCTAGCAGGTGGCTATCTGAAAGCCAAGAACGCCTTCACAAGGACCAGCCTGACATCCTGTTTTTGGATTTCTAGCCTCTAGAACTATGAGTCATAAAGTTTTGTTGTTTAAGCCATGTGGTCTATGGTATTTTTTAATGATAGCCCAAAATGACAAAGACAATATTGTAACAATTTAATTATCCTGCAGCTACACAGTGTAATTGTATGCAATACTGAAAGAAAGAAGTAGCTCTCTGTGTCCAGATATGTGAGCGTATGAACTGAGGAAAGAAAAACTGCAGATCATGTGTAGCTTGATAGTCCTTATGAAAAAGAAAAACTAATAATATGTGCATATATACACACAAAAGAATTATGAGGTTACAAAATAAATTCTTGCTCTAATCCACTTTTGCAATTTCACTTCAGCTCTCCCACCAACTAAATCTGCCTTGGTTTCTATGCTTGGGTCTTTACTGTTTTTCTTCAAATTGGGTCTTGGGTTTATTCCAACAGATTTTCTTTACTTCAGATATTATCTTCAAGAGGAACATAAACCAATTACATAAATAGACCTATACCTTTGGTCGGAATCAGCTTTGACCAGCAGAGGCAGTTGTCGTTAATAATATTGTCACACCCTTACCCAAAGACAATAATGTCCACACACTCTAATGTTGGGTTACTCTGCAGTGCCTATTGGTAGTTTATGTAGCCATACTTACACAGAAAGGGATCAAACTGGTACAAAATGCTGGGAGATAAAATAGAATGAATTTGAAGATTTCCATATGCAGTTAGTGAAAGAATCCTTACCTTTTCCTTCATATATACAGTTGTAACTATAATGCAACATAAAGTATTAACATTTAACAATGAATTCACATAAAAGTTTCAAGAAAATACTCAAAATTTAATTCTACAAACGTAATTTTTATATTAGACATTACGATTGAAATGAGTACACAGACTTCCCAATCAACATTTCATATAATTATCTCTTTATATTATTTATAGTCACCATTATTAAAAAACTTTGTTCTCAGATAGCAGCAATTTGCAAAAGCTACTTTTTCATTATTAACCAGAATTCTGACAATTAATTTCTTGATATCAAGCCGTATGAATCTAAATGTGTCTTTCCCTTTCAGAAGCATATACAGTACCAAAGTGAAAGTATAAAAATATTGAATTTTCTTATTTATGTGGTTTTTTAAATTTCAAATTAATGTGACAGTACCAATTTTTAGGTTACCTTGTTTTCAACTCTAAAGTTGAAAATTGTAGTTGAGCCCTTTCCCCAAGGCTATGCTGAGCACCCTCACGTGGTCTACATTAGGTGAGATCCCGCCTCCTTGTTCCCACCTCTCCCCTCCTCCTTGCTAGACTATATTTGTGTTTTATTTTTTGTATGGGGCTGTAACTGTTTATACATTGGTTTCATATTAGTATTGAGTACATTGATTTTTTTTCCATTCGTGAGATACTTTACTAAGAAGAATATGTTCTGACTCCATCCACGTACACATAAAAGACAAGAAGTCTCCATCTTTTCTTATGGCTGAATAGTATTCCACAGTACACACATGTCACATTGATTAATTTATTCATGGGTTGATGGGCATTTGGATTGCTTCCATGACTTCGCTGTTCTGAACTGAGCTGCAGTAAACTATCCAGTGCAAATATCTTTGTGGTAAAATGGTTTTTTTTCTTCTGGATAGATACCTAGTAATGGGATTGTGGGATCAAATAGAATAGAGATACAGTGTTATGGAACAGAATAGAGAATCTAGAGATGAACCCAGTCACATCTTGCCATTTGGTCATTGATACACCAAGCAAAAGCATGCACTGGGGAAAAGAATTCCTATTTAATTAATGAGGCTGGGAGAACCTTTCACCAATGACAAAAATAGACTGTCACTGGATAAAATTTTAAATTTAAAACATAAAACAATAAAAATTCTAGAAGAGACTGTGGGGGAAAATGCTTGACCACATTGACCTGGGAAAAGATTTTATGAAGAAGGTTCTCCTGGTAATTATAGCAAAACAAGTTACAAAACTTCTGTACAACTAAGGGTACCACAACTAGAGCAAACTGGCAGCTTCTGCAATGGCAGAAGATTAGGACAAAGGGCTGATAACTAGAATCTATAGAGAACTAAAATTAATCATCGAGAAAAGACCAAAAATTCTAATTTATAAGTGGCCAAGGGACTTGCACAGAAACTTCTCTGAAGGTGACAGAGGAATGGCCAACAAACATGAAAAGATGCTCATCATCTCTAATCATCAGAGAAATGAAATCAAAACCACTCTGAGGTATCACCTAACTCCAGTGAGATTAGCCCACATCACAGAGTCCTGGACCTGCAGATCCTGGCTTGGATGTTGAGAGAAGGGAATACTTCTACGCTGATGGCAGGATTGGAAAATAATATTGATGTGTATTTTAACAATGCCCAGCACCAAATGATGGCAATGATGGGCAAAGATAGCAATTACATAAAGTGAAGAATAAGCTTTTTACATCAAAAGAAATATTTTTCGCACACTTAAAAAAATAGTAATTTAATAGTAATAAATGTCACCTAAAGAAAGCAACATTTCAATTAGTAGAGATGATTTAACAAGAATGTTTGGATGGAAACACTTCCTGAGTTAGCTCTGTAATTGCTGACACATAAATATTTGCATGTCAAAATAATAATCATGGAATGCAAAGATTTTAGTAAAGAAAAATGTGAAATGTAAGAAAAAAATAGAAAACTAAATATTCAACATCCTAAATTACCCTGGTCAATTAAGAATTGCATTCTCTTGGGTGATTCAGCAAGAGTGTTATCTGAGGATACATAAGGTGGCTACTCTGGTGCTCTCCAGCATTTGTGTTATATATCAAATCTTACTAACGAAAAGAATTATAACTAAATACATTAAATAACTGAGAACAATGCAAATAATTTAACAAAAACACTTCTAAATAATTAATAATCTGACTTTGTGCTATACTAGCCAGGAATCTGTAGCATATAGTTAACAATAAATTATACTATATAGTTTAAAATATCTAATAGGGTGGAATTTAAAGGTTCCTAACATAAGAAATGACAAATGCTTGATGTGCTGGACACCCCAATTAACCAGATTTGATTATTACATATTGTGTGCCTATATCAATATATCACAAGTAACACATAAACATATGCAAATATTATGTCCCTGTACTAATTGAAAAGACAGTAAAGAAAAAAGAGAAAACAATGTCATTAACCCCTCTCCAATATCATCAACTTCTTCTAATTAAAAATAAACAAAAATCCCTCTAGTTATATATAGAATTAAGAAACCTGCTTAGTATCACAAAACTTCTATGATTGGATTTTACCCTTTAGTAAATAACTTCTTAATTGATTTTTACTGAGTTACAGTAGTATGCCCTTATCTCAACTACAAATCAATAATATTCTAAACTCACACAATTTATGCCCCCAAAAATGGCACAATGAAAAACAAAACAGTATTGTACGACTGCTTATAAAGAAGTATACATAAGTTTCAAAAAAGAAAATATTCAAGTGAGGCTAAGTCTTCAGGAGAATGTCTTACAGACACTAGGGAAAGGAGTGATGATTTTGACTCACCCTGTGGCTTTGTCGAAAAGCATTATACCCGCCAGCCAGACTTATGAAATATGAATTCAAATTTTAAAAATACTCCCAGGTAACATCATATTCATGTTAAAGTTAAGAGGTACCAGTGGTCTCCAAAGCAGAGAACTATACCCTAGAGGGTACATTATGCAATCATTTAAGATGTGCAAATAAAATAAAATACTACAAATTATATTTTCTTATAACTTTGTGTATATCTTTTCATGCTTTATAGTAATTATAGTCTTAGTTCATTAATACATTTATGTAATCTATGAAAAATCATATTAAACTAAATGCTCAAGACAGGTATATCGATAGGAATACTTATAAAACAAATTGAAAACTATTTCTCAGACACTTTCTTGCTCTGCAATAATGCTGGCACATTCTAATTTTAGGTAGGATAACTCTTAGTTTAAAAATGAAATTGTTTTATAATTAGAGTCAATTCACATCTAGGAATTTGATGTGATACTTTTGGTTCCTACAATGTCCATGTAGCTGAAGCTGTTAATTGCTCCCATCCTGGCTTAAGCACAGAGAAAAATTTGTTTTACTTAAGCCATTGCTATTTGGGACTTTAGTCTTAGCCTCAGCTGACCTCATTCTAACGGATTCAACCAAAGAGAATTCACCTTTTTTGATTTTGTAGATTTTATCCAGATATTCAGCAACCTAGATTGCATGCCCTAATTTTACTTTGAAAACTTTTGAGACATTCCAATCATGTCTCAAAAGTTTCTAAGTATATTAATAATGTATAAACAGTAAACTGTCTCATGAATTTATTATATTCTATATTTGAATGTTATTAACCGATGAAATGAGGTCGCAGATTTAGCCCAGAGGATATACAAACAGATGGAAAATAGCAACCATTGAGTAGGGGAGAAATTAACTTTCAAAGGTATGATTTTTTTCAACAATTCTGTTGGCTTGCTTTTATGACTATACATTAGCTATTTCAACACTATAAATGTTGAATCTCTATATAATATCTGTCTATAGAAAGTAGACAATAAAAGCTCCTTTTAGATATGCTTTAATATGTCATGATATCACGTTTAAACATAAATTTGATACACATATATAGGCTAGAAGTAAAAGAATAATTTTTACATTGACTTTAAATATCTATGAAATCATTGTATCTATCAAATAAATTTTAACTGCAGAACTCACATCTTCTGAATTTTTAGAAAAATATTTGTAATGGGTTAAATAGCAACAATAGCAAACATTTTTGTAGCAATAGCCTACAAAAAGATATGTTCACATGCTAATTCCTAGAACCTGAAAATGTTACTTTACGTGAAAGAAGGGTCTTTGGAGGTGGGATTGCATTTGGCTCTTGGTTTGAAGAGATCATCCTGTGTCAGACGGCAAGCCCTAACTCGAACAACAAGTGTTGCTACAAGAGATGCACAGGGAGAATGTGACAGACAGAAAATGAGGAATTGTGACCAGGGAAGCAGAGAACACAGTGATACAGACACCAGTCAAGAAACACCTGGATCTTTCAGAACCTGGAAAAAGCAAAGGTTCTCTTCAAGAGCCTCCTGAGGGGAAGCCATCCTGCTGCCACATTAATTTCGGACTTCTGGCCTTCAGAACCATGAAAGAATAAATTTTAAGCCCCTGAGTTTGTGGTAGTTTGTTTAAAAATCCCTAGGAAACTAACACAGTGTGCTAGAAGAATTAGATTATCTAGCATCTGTGGCTATTTTATAATAGATGGTTGGAAATTTCTCTGCAATCCTCTGGTTTTTACTCTTCTCAACTTTCTGTACTGCACTTGCTTGTGAAATTAAAACAGTAAATAAGAGTTATCATGAAAAACCATCTCTTTCTCTAGTTATTCATATATAAGAAAATAAAGTAAAAAATACTTTTTATACTTTAAAAACTTCTGTTTTATCCTTAGTTTACTTAAGTTTATTTTATTTCACTTTAGTTTTCAGAGTGCTAGACTCCATATAACTGAATAAGCTAGTGATAATACTTCACTCACTTAGGAATAAGAGGTTAGTGAAATACAGTGTTTCATCTGTTTCAAATATAGTGTTTCATCTGTGTTCTGTGTATCTTATCTTTCAAGATACATCTAAAGTTGTACTCTATGCAGGGAATGATCTTCTCATGGTAACGAATCTAAACTAATAGATTATAACTATTGTTTAAATACTGGTCCAAGTCTTCACAGGTTATCAAACTTTACTTACCATGCTGCAAAGAATACAATCGTGGTTGGACAATTTGTTATAAAGCTTGTATTTCTTGTTAGATTGTATTAAAGTCATTTAAAGCACATCTCTTCTAAGAGACTGAACAATCTTTGAAAGCATGATTTATTTTTCTGAGTAATTATAGCATCTCACACAGCACCTACAACCATGATTTGAATACAGTGGACACTCAGTTAATGCATGAGTGGACAAAACATGGAAGAATAAAAGAAATTAAGAATTAATTGATTAGGCAAAAATAACCCTAAAATACCAGATTAATTTTCTTCACTGTTTTCAAGTGATGATATTGAATCCCTAAAGATGTGGAAAAGGTTCTGCAGTAGTTCTAAAGGAATTTAAAAAACAAAGCATTGAGAAATTTTCTCTGTGAAAAAAATCATAATGATTCTTGACCATATTTATAAGTAATTTAATTTATTCTTGATCATGTTTAATTCTCTTAACCTGGAGCAGTATAAGTAAAAACTTAGTAATTATCAATAACTCTTTATTTAACATATTGTTTCTGGGTTCATTTAATCACTGATTATTTCTTAATTGAACTGAGATATTTTTGAGTTTATTCTAGGTTCCATAGACTAAGAAAACAAACTTCATGTGCATATAGAAGTTGAACGAATGTGACTCTTATCTTTACAGGGAGCTAACGCTCATTTTAATGTTTCTAAAAATATGTTATGTAAATCTATGGCATATTAACTTTCTTTCTTTTGTCTTTCCTTTTTGAGACAGAGTTTCACTCTGTTGCCTTGGGTAGAGTGCCATGGCATCATCATAGCTCATAGCAACCTCAAACTCTTTGGGCTAATTGATCCTCATGCCTCAGCTTATCGAGTAGCTGGGAGTACAGGTGCCTGCCACAATGCCTGGCTAATTTTTCCATTTTTAGTAGAGATGAGTTTTTCACTCTTCTTTAGGCTGGTCTCCAATTCCTGAGTTCAAGTAGTCTGCTCATCTTGGCCTCCCAGATGGCAAAGATTACAGGAGTGAGCCACTGCCCCTGGTGGCCCATGTTAACATTCATTTAACAGAGTTTTAGTATGAACTTGCAACATTTTAGTACTTTGTGGGAAGTTAAAATGAATGTGGCAAAGTCTTATTCTAGAGGCCAGTGTGAAAAAGTGCTTAAATAAATAATCAATTCCAATCATGGGTACTGTAACATACCCACTATATATACCGAGTGTAGAGGGGAGGGCCACTAGTGTTACACGAGGTGGATAGTAAAGGAAGACTTTACCAAGGAAATGACATTAGGCCAAACCGTTACGGGATTAGTAAGAGTTATCTAGGCAGAGAACAGAGGAAGCGTCAGTCTCGGTGGTGGCAACAGCCTGTGGCCTTGTAGGCTGCAAGACAGCTTTGTAATGTTTCCAGCTTGGTTAGTATTTTGTGTGCTAAATTTCTGTGTACAGTAGTAGAGGGAAGTGGCAGAGTTTAGGATAGCATGAGAGGGTCAATGTCATGTTAAGGAGTTCATACTTTCTGGGCAGGTAAAATAATATGTCTTAAGAAGTTAACTTTGATATTGTGGGAATGAATTGAAAGAGAGAGACTAAGGTGGCAAACATCTATCCAAGGGTCCTCAAACTACGGCCCATGGGCCACATGCAGCAGTGTGAATTGTATTTGTTTCCGTTTTGTTTTTTACTTCAACATAAGATATGTACAGTGTGCATAGGAATTTGTTCATAGTTTTTTTTTTTTTTTAAACTATAGTCCGGCCCTCCAACGGTCTAAGGGACAGTGAATTGGCCCCCTGTCTAAAAAGTTTGAGGACACCTGATTTATGCTCTATGAGAGAACAATAATTAAGATCCTAATAATTCTATTTATTATTAATAGATGTCTCAATGTGTTGCTTATATGTAAGAAATATAGATGGCATCAGTAAGTATGAAACCCATGTAGTCTTCAGAACGTTCTTTGGGGTCCTGTGGTTGGTGAACCTCACTACAATAATATCTGGTCATCAAGGCAAGGCAGATCTGCTGCCATATATGTGTACTGGCTTCCCCACCCTCTTGCTCTCTGCTTCCTAATTCCTCCAACCAGTCCCCACTACCTGCACTTTAATCTAAGTTTGCCATTTCTTGACCCTGCAGACTACTGTTCTGTGTTGCCTGTTTAGTAATTCTAGCCTTCTCTCTGTATATGCCAATTACTAACACCATGTACCTTTAGCAAAAATTCCAAAGATAAGTAAAACAAACAAGCAAAGCCTCTTTTTTCTTTAATATTTTGTAGTATTGGCAACATGTATCCAGTGTCTTTAAAGTTAGCTTAAGCAATAAAAATCAAATGCCACAATTTACTTTCAATGAGTTACTTATCTTTATTTCCTCATCTTGAATCTTTTGGAAATGATAAAAGGTTAATGAGCCTCTGTAATTTCTAGATGTAAGGGTCAAGGTCAGAAATTCCATCTATAGACTTTTAATGAAGGGCTCTTGTGTGTCATTCCATGCTTCCCTACACTTTACCCTCAATTGACCTTTGTTAGCACAAATTCAGTTTAGCTGCTTCATGTAAGAAATAGTTATGAAAGTCCAAATTGAGAATCAGATTTTTTTTTTCTAAGACAGGCCAAAATGAAGGGATTTGGGTTCATAGCTTTAGATTTTAGAGCTTTCTGATGTAAAGATTGAAAGGTCATGTATTTTAAAAAGTTTTGAATGAATTCTACTTAATAAAGATAGTATTGTAACAAGTGTCTTTTACTCCTTGAAAGAATGGCAGAGGCATTAAGAGGCATAATTTTAAAACAAAAAATCCCACTCAGCTATTTTTCTTCTTAGCATTGCAAGACTTATAAATAAATAGTGTGAAGTAGATAAAAATAATCTATTAAGATTGGGATCCCAACTTTCTACAACTGTATTGTGATATAATTGTATAGTTCTTAGTTACACTAAGGAATGCTATTTTAAAAGGCAACAGAGTAAAACATGTTGATTTTACGAATTCCAGCCCTGCTATAGCTATGCAGATGTGTTTAATTAAACAGAAACAAATAGAAATAAAGAATTTAAGTAACTGCAGAAGTTGAAAATAACTATTCACAAGTTTCTGAAAGTTCTTTTAGAGACTCCTCCTTTTTTTTCATTCTGGTTGGATACACATCTTTCTGTTAAAAAGCCTTAGTAATTTTCTCATTAACTGGGAGTAGCTGATCTACTTGGAGATGTTTCAAAGCTATAACCTGAGTTGAATATTCTAGTAGTAAAAAGTAACTACCAAGGCATGGAATAGAGTGCAAGAAGTTCTGAGAATCTTTTTAACAGGTAATAAATCGCTTTAGCTCTTTAAGCCTTCGTTTCTTATTTGTAAAATAGTGATGACAATAATATTAACCTCAACAGACTATTAATGTGAGGATTAAATGAGAAGTATGTAAAGTGCCTAAAAGAGCTTTCAGTGCTTAGCAATTTTTTAAGGTAACTATTATTTTAATATGACTTCATATACTGAAAGTCAAAAGTAAGGTCAGGGATAGATTTGTCTAGAAGGAACAAGGAAATTGGATTTGCATGGGTCTAATTTCTTTTTGTATTATTTTCCCTACTATTCTTCCATATTCTTCTTAATCATCTTAAACTTTACCTATAATGACATTTTCCATTTATTTCTAATGGTTGTCAATTATTGAAATTTTGTATCAAGTTGCTGCTTTAGGTTGTTGAAGAATCAATATGGTTTTCTTTACACTAATTCATGGAATATGCAACCATTAATACTTCTTTTAGGCAAAACAGGAAAAACATATCTCAGTATTTATTTCAACTGTCCCTACATAAAATTAACATAGAATTTATGAAATATAAACATACTATAGTGACCATACAACAAAATGATAAGCTATTTCAGAGAAAAAACATAATGGGGCAATTGTTGAAAAAAGACCATAAATTTAATGTATACGTAAAAGAATTTCTCTTGTGTTATAATAGCATATAAGGAGAGAATCTATTATATATTTAACATTACAGAATGTAGTAGGTACAAGTGAAAGTTGTTTTATTTATAAAAACCATCTCTAATTTATTTTAGAACAGGTCAGCATATGTAATATATCTTTCATGTACTTTTTGCTTCAGTCTTCATGGAGAAACCTATGGATCAATATGTAAATTATCCTTATCTGAAATGAAAGTCAGGGAAGGAGCTTCTGCAAAGAAGAGCGTTTGACTGACATTTAAATAACTCTAATCAGAATATCAGATTCTAGAGTGGATTTAAAAAGATTCAGCTACTCTAATCTGTATATTATTTAGTATAATTATTTATATAAATGTTCTTTCCCTGGGTGAAATGAGTGGCCTGAGAAATGAGAAATGAGAAAAATATTTTGCAAGCACTTCTGACCTTATCACTGGGTTACAAGATTATAGAAGGATGCTATGAGATCATCACAACTTGCTCTGTAGCCTATTGATTAGAATGAGGTCCTTACACTAAGAGATTTTTTTAGGTTTTGCCAAATATGGAGATTCCATTATCTGATTCAAACCATAATTTTAGTAGTAGTCCACCCCAAAGAGTATGAGTTTTTTTTTTCTTTCTGGTTGAGTCTAAGGAGGTAGTGTGATTCCAAGAATTTGTCCAAGAATTTCCTCCACATTTTCAAATCTATGGGCATGGAGATTTTTTTAGTATTCAGTGGCATCTTTTGTATTTCCATGATGTCAGTTGTTATTTCACTTTTTTCATTGTTAACCTTTCTTAATGGAGTCTATTAAAGAAATAAAAAAAATCAATTTGACTATTCAAAAGAAGAGTAAAGGTGCAGCATTACTTACTTTTCTTTTTTTTTAACATACATGGAGTCCTAATAATAATGTTTTTCCAACCAATGGGAAGGCTTGATCATAATGTACTGTGCCTTGTGTGTATCAAGTGCATTGATGTTTCTAATTCAAAAGGTTTTGATCAAATTTATCACATAAGATTGTATATATGTGATTGCACAAATATGTTTGACTATATAGATATTGTGTTCTCTTTTAGCTTTATAAAGTTCAATATATTGTGTTTTTGTATATTACTTGTAACTATTGATCATTCTACATTTTTGGTATTCTTTGAAAATTTTTAATAGTATAGTCTGACAAAATAATAGAAATGACTATTGCCTATTTTTTTTCCCTCGTCCCAGGCATAAATTAATATGAGGTGATTTTTGCATTTCTTCTTTCCTTTTATTACAAACTTTAAAATTCACAATAAGTCTAAATGATAAAAGATCAAGTAAAAATAGCTTATATTACTCTGTTCAATTGTAACATATTAGCAGTTATAATACTTTGTTTATAGCAACTTTTGGAACTTGGTACTTCTCAGAAATCATTAAATTGATAACCTGTGACTTTTTATTACACAAGTTAGCTTATTATTTAAGCTGCTTCTGAATTCTATTTGAACTCCTACAATTAAAACTATATTTTTGGGCAGCGCTTGTGACTCTGTGGGTAGGGCGCCAGCCCCGTATACCGAGGGTGGTGGGTTCAAACACAGCCCCGGCCAAACTGCAACAAAAAAATAGCCAGGTGTTATGGTGGGAACCTGTAGTCCCAGCTACTCGGGACACTGAGGCACGAGAATCGCCTAAGCCCAAGAGCTGGAGGCTGCTGTGAGCTGTGATGCCATTGCACTCTACTAAGAGCAACAAAGTGAGACTCTGTCTCTAAAAACAAAACAAAATAAAATAAATTTTAAAAAACCCTATATTTTAGATGATATTATCATGGAAGAAAAAGTTGTAGGTATCATTTTCTATCTTGGTTTCTTGCATTGAGCCTTTATGTCCTGAGAAAGGTGAAATGTTTCTGGAAAGAACTTTGTATTAAATCTGACAAACTAATCTCTTTCTCTGGCAAAGAGAAAAATAACACAATGCATTTTGTTTAAATCTTTTCCTGGGAGTTCTGAATCACAAAATACATCTACCGAAAATAATAAATAAGTCACAAAAAGGAGGGATTAGCTCCCTGTGCATGGAATTGCAAATGCATTCATTCCCAAATATTCAGTGTCTTATAACATTTGCCATGTTCCCAAACGCATCTAAAGAGGTAGCACAAGGCTACACACTAGGTCAACTGTCATGATAAAAAAGGTCTAGTGATTCAAAAGTCTGAACATTTATAAATTAAATTTACAGTATGTATGCCAGAAAATAATTTTACTAATATAACAACATTTATAAAATAATTAGTAATTAACAATAGCAATACTTTCACCTTTTAGGATGTACTTAATTAAAATTATTAATATATTTAAAAATATTTGATTTTCTATGTTTCCAAATGCTGAAGACACCCACACAAAAAATGCAGGAACTGTTAACACTTGCATTATGGCCAGAGTGCTGTGAGTAAAGACGTGGTGATGGTTAATGTGATTTTGCCTAAAATAAGAAAATATTGTCTTTTACTTTAATAAGGAGATGTTCTTTGGAAAATTTATGTAAAATGTTTTTCTAAATGTCTGTAGTTTCATAAGACGAAAGCTCATATTATTTCACTAATAAAATAGCAATCAAGAGCATTTTCTTAAGTGCATGACACTGTCTATGATGAAGGTATTTATAATTAGTGGGTCTCATTGTATGTACAATTCACAAATCTGTTGACTTATGTGAACAGGACTTTAATTATTTATTAATATTTTACGAAATCTGTCACTCAAACATCACAAGCCCACATATCCATAGAATTTCAGTTGGGTATTCATAGATTTATTCTAAATAATTTGAGCCTAACTAAATGGATAGCCTAAAGATACAGTCCACAATACTTAAAAGTTTTATACATCACATGAAAAAGATAAAACAATTTTTAGATAATTATAAACTGTATATAGTCTAGAATGTGATGTGACGTGAACTCACATACAACCCAATCTGTAATACTCATAAAAAGAAAAACAAATAGGGGCAGTGCCTGTGGCTCAGTGGGTAGGGCACTGGCCCCATGTACCAAGAGTGGCAAGTTCAGACCCGGCACCAGCCAAATTGCAACAAAACAAGACAAAACAAAAAACAGAAAGAAAGAAAAACAAATAACATAGTGTACTGATGTAAGCAAAGGATAAGAGTAAAGGATGATAGTTTCCTTCATTGAAAGAGGATTTCCTGCAAGGCTGAAGAAACTTAAGTTTGAGGACCCTTCACTCACCAGGTACAGAAGAGGGCTCTCTCAGTGAGTTCAGATGACAAGTGCTATATTTTCCCTTTATTTGTAATCCTCACAAAGCCTGACTCTGCGCCTAGATTCATGATTCTGACTTAAAGCAATATGAACGTGATATACTGCTAGAAATAGTGATATACAAATAATCTGAATAGGGTAGAAAATCAATGCAAAAAGTAAGGAAAACAAAACTTTAAATCTGTGGAGAATTCTACACCCAGCTTCACCACTAATGAGCTGTAAGAACTTCAACAAGCTAGTTAATCTTTCTAGTCCTGTGTTTTCTCATTTGTAAAATTAAGATTCTGGAGTAAATATTCTCCTAGGTACTCTCTAGGTTTAAATATCCATTAATCTACATAAATCTTGTCTTTGATTGCTTTAGCATTCCATTACTACTAGCACATTAAGTTGGAAATTATTAAGGCTGAAGGAATTTTCTATTAAACATAGGTTTAAAATGCATTTTAAGTTGAGATATGGAATATTTGCATGGCCATTCAGGTGAAAGGCATTGATAAAAAATATTATAATATAAAAGAAAATATAAATTAAAACACAAAATAAAATATTTTCTCCAGAGAAATTTATAAAAAGCATAAAATAAAAAAATAAAATCATTTCTCCAGAGAAAATCAAGCCATACATAAATTAGAATCAAAAACTAGAATAACAGGAATTAAAGTGGTGAGCTTCTATAATTAAACTAACATTTTTGCGTGAACAAGTGGCCATCATGTTTTGAAAAATTAAATCTCAAATTCTATAATTCTTATTAAACTAAAGGTTAGTTTATACATTTTTATTTGAAAAATGGACTTTTAATATACAGAACCAGTTATAGACAAAAAGTTGCCCTAAAATTAATATTTTATTATTAAAATAAAATTCCAATTGAAATTTTGTCAGTTGGATTATAGAGGTCAGATTATCAGACTATAGAGGTCATATATGTATTATCATTATATATTTTCCTTATATCTATGATACTGGAATTAAAACAAATGAAAAAGAATATTTGTTACATTTAAAAATTTTTCATAAAATAATCCAAGACTATTGAAATTAATTTGTTTACTGGCAACACTTGGGATTTGCTACTAAAATATACTATGCTTTCTTTTCATCGTGTTTTTGCAACATTTTGCTTCTTTGTCTGTAATACACTTTCCTTCTTCAATTTGCCTAAGGAGTCCTTCATGGTTCTCCTTAAGAGAGACAGCACCTCTTTCTGGAAATCTTTCCTAATTATTGATTCTGACTTAAAGCAATATGATCATAGGACTTTTACTCATCTTATGCATATCTCTTTGTTCTTAATTAATTTCTTTGGACTCCCTATTCAAGGCCTTGAATATAATATTTTATTCATTTTTATTCTACCATTAGAATTAGAGTATTATAGCCATATAAAATAAAGTGAAGTCAGGTAAGGTCAGGCATCCATCTTTGTCCTTTTTGCTTTTGACATTTGGGTTCTTTTTTTGTTCCATATAAATTTTTGAATTGTTTTTCTAAATTTGTGAAAAACAACATTGGTAATTTGACAGCAATTTCATGGATCTGTACATTGCTTTGGGGAGTACGTTCATTTTAATGATAATTCTTCTGATGCATAATTACGGGATGGTTTTTCACTTGTTTATGTCATCTGTCATTTCTTTCATCACTGTTTTTCAGTTTTCCCTATGGTGGTCTTTCACGTCCTAGCAATTTTATTTTTTTGTAGCTGTTGAATGTAGAATTGACCTCTTGATTTCATTCTCAGATTATTATTGGTGTATAGAAAAACTACTGATTTTCTTATGTATGCTAATTTTGTATCCTGCAACTTAACTAAATTCATTTATCAAATACAGTGTGGCCATAAAGTTCATGTGTAAGTTAAAATAGTGTACAACTTAAAATTGCACATGAATTTTATGGCCCCCTGGTGTAATATTTGTTGGTGCTTTAGGTATTTTCCAGATATGATATTGTGTCATCAGCAAAGAGGTATAATTATATTTAATGTTTTGCAATTTGGATGTGTTTCTCTTTTTTCTTTTTCATGCCTAAGTCCCTTGGCTATAATTTCTAGTACTATGCTGAATGGGAGTGTGAAATTGGACAGCCTTGTGTTATTCTGGTTCTTAGAGAAGATGTTTTCAATTTTTTCCCTTAAGTATCTTTATCTTACTTGTCATATATACCCATTCTTATTTTGAGGTATTTTACTTCTCTGCCTAGTTTACTGAGCACTTTTATCATGAAGGGCTGCTGAATTTTATCAAATGGTCCTGTTGGGATAATCATTTGGAAAGAATTATTCGGTTCCTTTGAGGCTATCATATTACTTTGATTTTGTAAGTTTCCTGTGTCTTTACATTAATTTCTATAAAAAGGGCATAGTGTTTCTTTGTATTTTTAAATTTCCTTTCATGAAAGGAATACATTTTCCTGAAGATGCGACTCTTATATTGATTTGTTACACCCTTTCGACTTTGTTTTTGGGTGCATGCAGTAGTAAAGAGTGTGTGATTTGCACTATAAATAGTATCAGTGGTATCTACGGTTTCCTCCATGTGTTAGAATGCATTGATTAGTGGAAACTATGGGGAAGTTGTGCTGGAACTACAATGCCATATGGGCCTCTCTTCAGGATTCAGTGGTAATAGTGGTGAGCTAAGCATGGCTGTCTTATGCCCTGGGGCAGTGTTTGCTGACACCAGTGAAGTGGCTCTAGGAACTCTGATTCTTGGGCCTCTAGGTAACTTTTTCCAATGCTGGTTTCAGTAGCAGTGTGCTGGGCAGGTGAGTGGGCTCTTTGCTCCCGGGAAACCAGTGTGTTATGAGTGACAGCACTAGCAGTGGTGGTGACTTGCTCTTCTCATGCCCACGTGCTATTCACTTGTGTTGACAGTAGTTACAACGGGCTGTATGGGCTGACCTCCGGGCCATTCAATGGTAATTGCTGGTAAAAGCCAGCTATAGTGAAATTGGTAGGATGTTTGTGCCCCATCTTTGTCCCCTGGGAAATGCCTGAGTGACCAAGTGGTGAATTGTGTTTGGAATCTCCAGGACCCTGGATCCCATACTCTGTCTCAGGGTGGGACAAGCTGGGTGGAATCAAACCAGGCAAACTTGTACTTGGGCTCCCCAACTGGCAAGTGCAGGCACCAATCTTGACATGGTGATGTAGTGATTTTCAAGCCCCTGGTAAAATGCCTTGGTTGAGAGTTGTGCACAAATTCATTGAGATTCTTCCATGGGCAGTAATGTCAGGTAGGAGGGAGACTTATTTTCCTCACATACTTCATTCCCATAGAGACTTGCTTTCCCTTAATGGCTACGCAGCTAACACAGCTGTTCAATAAAACCCATAAGTCTGTGCTTAGCCCAGAATTCAGCCTTGGGTTACTAGAGTCCCAGCCCAGCTCCTGACCAAGGGTCTGTGGCAAGTCTCCTCCTGCTCAGGCCCAAGGCTGTTGCTCTCTTTCAGGACCAGATGCTGCAATCCAGACATTGCTTGCTACTGAGTCCTGTTTGCAAAAGCTCATCCCCCATTCACACCCTAGCTCTACAAGCAGCAGCCTAAATTTTGGTACCATCTAGGACTAGTGCCACTGATTCTTATGACCTTCCATAGTCTATTAAAAGCTGAGATCAAGAATGGAATCTTACTGCAGCCATTGATGTCCCAGTAAACGTGTGGGACCCAAGGCCTTTTTCCTCCCTGGAGTGGTTCTTACCCATAGTCTTCCAGCCATTTCCCAAGTCAGATTCAGAGCTTGAAAGGATCAAAGTGCCCTCCTGTGGCCTGGGTTCTATGATTTTTCAGAGGAAATGTGGACAGTCACTCACCATCCCTCAGACTAGGGATTCACCCTAGAGATTCATTCACTAGGGGTTCCTGGTGCATGCTACCTTTTTCATTCTCCTTCCTGGATTGTAGTATTTCCTGCCACTTTTTGGTTGAACTCCATGTCCCATTTGTATAATATATTTAAGGTTTGATTGTCCACACACTGTTTTGACTCTTCTAAGTGGATGAGGTATGACTGGAATGCCCCTAGTTAGCCATCGACCAGTGTATTGTATTTAAAATTATATCTGATATCTTATTCTGAAGAGGCAGATTTAAATTTTATTACTCTGTAAAATATGCAAAACTTTGAAGAGCAAACCCTTGAAGAGAAATACAAGTTGTCTTGTTCTAGTAAGAAATATGATTTCTTAAGTAAAAGAGACATGAAGAGGGTAAACATACACTGATGTAAACATAGAAACAGCTGCTACGCTGAAACCATTTTCCTTTCCAAACAATGAAAGCTGACAGGATATCGAATGGATATTCTGGTCTAATGAATTATATCAAAAAATAAATAATACAAGGATGTGCTATGATGAGTTTTTTTCATTCCATTCCTTACTTTCTGTTATACATATGGTTTCTAAAAGCCAGGGACAAACATGATAATAAATGCCACTTTGAGTTCTCTTTCTTCATATAAAGTTCAAGAGATTTTATTACTTCGAATACTTAATATTGTTTTTAAAACACTACTTGATATGTTCGTTTTAACATTATATTTCCCCCAAATGAATTCTCATTTGTTTTATTTCTCTGGGATGTGAGCATTTTTTGATACAAATACACGGGTTCTTCTAGTCTACCTGTGTATTATCCCCTGCTCTAAGTAGAGCATCCCCAATTGTTTAATGTAAGAAACCAGAAGAGAAATCACATTGCTTTTAAGGAAGAGGAAAAAGGCAAGTCATTGATACATTCAACCTGGGCAAGGATTTGAGGAGAGAGCACTGTTTATTTTTGGCAGGGACCAACTAATGACCACTTTTCTCATGAGGTCATTAATTTTGTGAACATAACAAATAGTTTATTGTCTGCTTGTATACTGCCCAGTTAATTTTTCTATTGGTAGTAAAAGCAAGGTCTCGCTGTTGCTCAGGCTGGTCTCAAACTCCTGACTTCAGGAGATCTTCCTGCTTCAGCCTCCAGGAGTGCTAGAGTCACAGGTGTGAGCTACTAGGCCCAGCTGAATTTTCTAATTACTGATTTTTGTCTCATATATTTTCTGACAATTTTAATACATAAAACTTTATTTTAATTAAATGACATCAATTTTATTGTTTGTAAAACTTTTATTTGATACTTAATTACAGCAAACATCTTAAATTTGAAGAGATATTTCTTATATTTTTGTTTTTTTAACTTTCTTTTTTCAAAGATCAATATCTATAGCATCTATTTGAGGATACTAACTAAATTTTTGTTCATTGTTTTAAGCTCTTTGATGAAATATTGCATGTATATATATCTTTACATTTCTCTTGATATTTCTCAAATATCTTGGGAATCCCAATATTTGGCATATCAATAAAATTAAAAAATAACTACTTGGACCTCTATGTACATAAAAGTTATAAATAAGATAAAAATATTAGTAAAATTTGTGGAAAACCAGCCTGTAAGAAATGTAATCTTTCAATACCAAAATATGCACTTTTTTAACTCAAATTTTAGCTGCAAAGTCTATCATTCTAATTGTTTTAAAACTGCTATTATGACTCTGGCACTCTTCTGGGAATCTGTCTGAGAAAATGAATGCAAACTGTGAGAACATGATCTCCATGATGATGTTTATGGCATTGAAGGCAGAATTATTTAAAATAAAAATGTCTAGAATCAACTTAACCATTCAGTAATAGAGGGATGGTTAAATTGTAATCTGATGCAATGTTTTGCAACCATTAAAAATTATTTTATAAGGACTATGTCAAATGTGGAAAAGAGTTACGATTAAACATTTAATGGAAATGACAAAACATGCATGTAGTATATTACCATTATGCAAAATAAAATAATAACTAACACACAAAAAATGACAATTACAGTCTAGCAGTACTTTCCTCTTTTTCAATCTCAGGAGAATTCAAGGAATATAGATGAGAAGTGAAACATACAGAATGTTACTTGTCAATATCTTCAGTCTGTCTATTACCCGTCCATCCATTTCCTCTCTCTATCTCTATCTATACCTAAATCGCATCTGTTCTTCAAACTGAAAATACTTTAGTTGAATAATTTCTCAAATTATCCAACAGAATCTTTACAACTGATTATCTATGCTACCGGTGTTATGCAGACATTCAAGTATGGAATTGATTTTTTAATTGTTTTTTTTTTTTTTTTTTTTTTGCATGTGTGTCTTTTATTTTGTATAAGTTGATAGAGTGAACTGATAAAATTACAATGAAACAATAAAAACAAACATGTTTTTATAAGTAAACGTATTACATTATTTTACATTATTATTATTTACTTATTTATTGGCAATATCATTTTTTGTTTGTTTGTGTTTTGCACAGTTTTTGGCTGGGGCTGTGTTTGAACCTGCCACCTCTAGCATATGGGGCTGGTGCCCTACTCCTTTGAGCCACAGGAGCCACCTGCAACAGCATGTTTTATTACAAAGACTATAGGACTTAGGAGTCAAATAAACTTAGCTTTTTTATTGCGTTTTTTTTTTGGCCAGGGTAGGGTTTGAACCCAGTACCTCCGGTATATGGGGCTGGCATTGTACTCCTTTGAGCCACAGGCGCCATCCCGAAACTTAGTTTTCTTTATAAAATGATGTGACGTTAGAAAAACGATTGGCACACTGTTGATCATTTTTGTATCTTTAAAATGACAATAAAGGCTCTGTGCCTATAGCTCAAGTGGCTAGGGCGCCAGCCACATACACCGGAGCTGGCGAGTTCAAATTCAGCCGGGGGCCCACTAAACAACCATGACAACTACAACCAAAAAATAGCTAGGCATTGTGGTGGGCACGTGTAGTCCCAGGTACTCTGGAGGCTGAGGCAAGAGAATTGCTAAAGCCCAAGAGTTTGAGTTTTTATTTTTATTAAAAAAATAAAAAATAAATGACAACAAAATGCTTATCTTCTAAGGTAGTTGTAGGTGTCTGATCAATCATCAAGTTTATGGTGGAGGAAACAAATAACCAATTCTTCCTCCACTTCTCAATTCTTATTTTGAGAATGTCTACATGCATGGGTGTTTACGGAAAGGCAAGCCTTGTATTTCACTATTAGTAACAATAGATTGAGTTCCTCCTTTCCTGACCTTGAAAACCTAAGGCCTGTACTTTCGAATTGAGCTTGGTCAATAATGCATTCTCAACAGAAACTTTAAAGTTGGCGTGAACAAAGCAAAGGAAGGAAGGGAGGAAAGGAAGATTTTATTTTGTATTAGTTTTTTTTTTTTTTAATTGGAAAAGTTTGCAGCAACATCTAGTCTAAAGGGCAGTGTAACTTGGATCTGCCTCACAGACCTGGAGTAAGTAAAGCAGAGATGCCAACTGAGAAATCCAGTGTCCTTCTATGGAAGCCTCTTTGTCCTCACCAGACTTTCACAGGGATGTAATTTTAGTATCTTTTAAACTAATAAACGTCTTTTTGTTTCCTCCAGGTTCCAGGCTATTCAGCCAATTTTCTAAGCTAAGCATTATGCTTTCAAGAGACTCCTTTTGCTTAAGGACCGCTTATTTTATGTTTATTACTGCCATACAAAAATAATCCCTTATAGAGTCATTGGAAGGAATACCAGAGTAAAGACCTCCAAAAAATCCACTACTTCATACAAGTAATGAGAATACTGGCAAAGACAGTCAAAATTACCACACTAGCAAATAAATAAAGGCTTTTAACAATAAGTGAAATGTTTACTCAAGTTAAACAGTTGAATTTAGATAAGAACATGAGGTTTGTGATGTTTCATTGTGTTCATTTCCACCCCCTCTGTAGTTGTGGTAACCGCCATTGCTCTACAAACTACTAAACAGAAGATGAGCGATCATTTCCCAATTTATTTTATGAAACCAGTATTGCTTTGGTAAGCCAGGCTAAGAAATCATGAGATAAGAGACCAGTAACTCTTGTGAATATGGACAAGAAATCTACCATAAAATACTAGTGAACAAAACACAGCAGTAGATACAAAAGCAGTATATAAACCATGACTAAGTGGAATTTATCTGAAAAAGCTAAAGTGGTTCAACGTCTGACCATTAGTTAACATAATACATTACACTAATAAGAGATGGGACAAAAATCACATGCTAATTTCAATACATGCAAGAAAATCCAATATCCATTTATGAGAAAAATGTTCAATTAAGTAGGAAATAAGGGGCCTTCAAAACCTTATAAAAACATTTTGTGAAAATAGGGAGAAACATTGTATTTGATGGTGAAAGTCCCTGTATTTAATTTGATGCTGCAGGTTCAAGCCAGAGAAATAGGTCAGAGGGAGAAATAAAAATCATGTAGTTAGAAAGAAAGAAGTGAGCCCTCTCTCCTTGCATATAACAATGTTTTATATATAAAAAATCCTAAGAGAGACACACAAAAAAATTCTCTTAACCTAATAAAAATGTTCAACTAGGTTTCAGGATACACATTCTATATACAAATATAAATTATATTTCTAGACACTAGCAATAAAAGTCTGAAAATGATATAGCAAAAATCTCATTTACAATAGCATCAAAAATACTAAATTATTCAGGAACATATTTAACAAAAAATATATAAGAACAAAGACCTAGGCGGGCATGTAGCTCACACCTGTAACCCTACCCCTCTGGGAGGCTGAGGACGGTAGACTGCGTGAGCTCAGGAAGGCAAGACCAGCCTGAGCAAGAGCAAGATCCTCATCTCAACTAAAAATAGAAAAAATCTAGGTGAGAGTTGTGGCAGGTGTCTGTAGTCCCAGTTACTCAAAAGGCTGAGGTACAAAGAAGATAGCTTGAGCCCAGGAGTTTGAAGTTGCTGTGAGCTATGACGCCATGGCACACTACCCAGAGCAACAGAGTGAGACTCTGTGTCAAACAAAACCAAAACCAAAACCAAAAACAATCGCATAGACCTACATCAACGGAATAGCACCCTATATACAGGATCGGAAGACTTAATATTTTTCAAATGGCAATTCTTACAAACTGATCTCTAGTTTCAATGCTGTCAGTTTCTAACTGATAGCAACATTTTTGCTGAAATTGACAACCTGGTCATATGGGCACAGAAAAACCCAAAATCTTGAAAAAGAAAGCCAGAGGGTTTATACTACTTGATGTCAAAACCTACTACAAAGCTGTGGAAATCAAGACTTTGAAGTACTGGCATATGTTTATATAGACTAATGGAAAAGAATTAAAAGTGCACAAATAAACCCACACATTTACGGTCAATTGATTTTTTTTTTTTTTTTTTTTAGAGACAGAGTTTCGCTTTGTCGTCCCTCAGTAGACTGCAGCAGCATCACAGTCACAGCTCGCAGCAAACTCCAGCTCTTCAGCTTAGGTGATTCTCTTGCCTCAGCCTCCCAAGTAGCTGGGACTACAGGTACCCACCACAACGCCTGGCTATTTTTTGTTGCAGTTTGGCTGGGGCTGGGTTTGAACCCACCATCCTCAGCATATGGGGCCAGCGCCCTACTCACTGAGCCACAGGCACCACCCTATGGTCAATTGATTTTTGACAATGATGCTAAGGATTCAATTGAAAGACAGGTCTTTTCAACAAATGGTGCTAGGAAAACTTGCAAAAGAATGAAAGAGAGCTGCAATTTTATACCATACACAAAAATTAACTCTAAGTGGATCATACTTCTTTATGAAGGACCTAAAAATGTAAAACTTCTAAAAGAAAACACAGGGGTAATTTTTCATGATCATAAATTGGATAATTTCAAAGATATGCTGACAAAACCAGAAGGAAAAAAAGAAAAAGAAATAAACTGGACTTCATCTAGATAATAATTTTTGTTCTTCAAAAAGATACGATAAGTTAAATTAAAGTAGAATCCATAAAATAAAAGAAATTTTTGAAAATCTTGTTTCCAGAATATACAAACAGTACTTACAACTTAATAAGATGAAACATTACTAAAAAAAGAAAAAAGAATATTTTCATAGGCCTTTGTCCAGAGAAGATATAAAAATGGCCAATAAAAACATTCTACAATTTTATTATTAGGAAAATCCATATAAATCGACAATGAGATGTTGCTGCCAATATACTAGGACTATTTTAATAAATTGAATGTAGACAAGGATGTGGAAAAACTGGCACCCTCACACATTCGTGTGAATAAAAAATGGTGCAGCCATTGTGGAAAGCAGTTTTGCAAATTCCTCCAAAAGGGCAATGAAGAGTTTATTGCACAATTAAACAATCCAATATCTATATATATATCCTAAATAATTGAAAACATGTGTTCAATAATAAATGCATACATGACTGCTTACAGCAGTTTCATTTCATAGTCACCAAAAAATGGAAACAACCCAAATAACCTTCCTGCTGATAATGTATACAAAATTATAGTAAAGCTTAACAATGGAATATTATTCAGCTATAAAAGGAATGAAATACTGATGCACGCCACCTTGAATGGACTTTAAAACATGAAAGAAGCCTTATATAAAAGGAGAAAAATTGTATTATTCATTTTGTATAACATGTCCACAATAGGCAAATCCATGGAGACAAAAAATAGATTATTTGTTGCTAAAAGGGATGTAGCAACAAAAACAATCCTACCCTGTATTTAACATATAACGTGTTACATGCCATGTAGAAAATCTGCAATGAACAGTCACTGTTGTTACGGTTACTAACTTCTTCTCAAAAGCTTGAAAAAACCTATAATAAGGTTTATTTAGTTTTATGCGATATAAATTGTTAAAAATCCATCATATATGGAGTTATGTTTTTTAGAAACATAATGATAAAATAAAAATTCGTAGTATAATGAGAGAACTGTAGTCTTAATTAGTCTAATTCTCTAGGCAGATACATTGCTCCCTTGATGTCTCTGATTTAATATGCATATAATTTTTATATTTATTGTATCCTGCAGAAGGATCATTTATTGATAGCTCTGAAGCATTTGAACCACATAATTATCTTTAATAATTACCAGACTCATATAACTTTTTCATAAAATCACATAAGGATTTTTATTTTTCACACAAATTAAACCGGGGTGGGGGGAGCTATATATGTCAAAAATGCATTTTAAGTTTTCAGGTTTTTTAATTTTTGAAATTTCACTTTGGATTCTAGCTCCTTGTTACTTGTTCGTAGAATATGGTATTATATATTCAGTTTTATAATCCTACTGAATGCCATGAGTGTCCACTTACTAACTATGTGGCAAGTAAAATGAGACATTCTAACTTGTGAACAAATAGAAACTTCAGACAGGCTATTGGTCTACACTCTAAAGCAGTCCTATCAAGTAGACTGAAGGGAGAGTCACGGCATATGTTTGAGAACCTAATACCAAGACTGTAAAGACAACCTGAGAAACAGAATTCTGTTGTCACTTTCTGTGTTAGACAAAAATTTAGGGTCCTGCCTGTAACGACTAGCCTGGGCAAAAACTTGATATGCTCTTTTTTTGATTAATTTATATTCTTCCGCTTGCAAGAGTTCCTGCATCTTCTACAATGATAAGCAATAAAGCATTGGTGTTGATGCAGAGCCTGCCAGAATTGGTTTGTTAACATCAGGATGCCATGGAAGCCCAGCTTGGGTGAGGAATTGCTAACAACGGAAGGAAATAGACGTGCTGGTCCTGAATATTGCCTTCTCACGTCAGCTAGTGGCCTTAAGGCTAGGACATCACAGATAAGGAAGAAAAGCTCAAGAGGGTTTACGTGCAAAGGGATGTAAATAGATGTGTACCCTAGGACCAGAAGTTAGGGATCAGAACAGGCATTTTACACAAAGTCATCTTGCAGGGGTAGGGTTCCATGCCCAGGCGTAATTCACCCATCAAATTTTGAAAGTTTTAGAAAGATGTCAAGAGTATCATATGCTTTAGGGTTTTCATACAACTGGCCAAAGTATTTACTATTGCCCATACGAGTGCCTACATAAAATATATACATATTTCAGTAACCACAGATACAATTAAACATAATTAGAAGAGTTAGAGAAAGGGAGTAAGAAAACTGGCAGGGGAAGGGAAAGAGGAAAGAAGAGAAAAAGTAAGAAAAGAAAGAGGGAGTGGATGAGAAGAAAGGAATGAATAACAGGAAAAAGAAAGGCAGTAAAATGAGACAGAGGCAAAGAAAAAGTGGAAGGAAGAGAAGCAAAAGGAAGTTGATATGTATAAGAAGAATTATTAATTCAAAGAAGCAGATAAAAATTGAAATATGAATATTGAGTAGTCTCACAGAGATAAGGAGGATATGAATACTGGTAAGAAGAAAGTAATTCAAATGAATTATCAGGTAGGAATCATGAGACTGTAAAAAGCAAACTTACCTGAGATGAAAACATCAACACATGAAATAAGTGCCATAATGCACATAGATTAAGAACAATTTAAAATGATGGACATTAAAGTTATCTATCAGGAAAAAAATAATGAATATAAAATAATACTGTAAAGATATGATGAATTAAATAACAAATAGATCTATGCAATGATGTTGTCCCTGGAGGACATCAGAGACGGTCACATCCCGTTGGAAGATCAGGAGACTTCTGTGTGGGAGTTTATGGTGTCTGGGTATGACGCAGCATGCTGAGCTTCCTGGGATTCAGCTGATCACGAAGGAGCGCGACTGATCACAGAGGAAGCACTCTGTCTCAGCAGAGAACACAGATGCCTTGTGCCCTTATCAATCCAGCATCAAATGACTGGACATTTGATTAGTATGTAAACCAAAGGCAGATTTCTATAAGGGAATTGCCAGCCACCTGTGAGTGGTTTGAGATGGGAGCTGTGCCCAGAATTATGCCCTATGCTGTGATTTTTCCACTAACGCTATTAGGTTAGACCTTGGGGAACCCAGAAGCAGAGCATTTTTTTTTTTTTTAAGAAATAGTAGGAAGCAATAAACACTAAGAAGTAAAACACAGAGAAAACTAGTGCCATGAAAAGGGGAGGGAGGTGATTCACTTGATAATGGGAATGAAACACAAACCAAAGAAAAGAAACAGAAAAGAGAAACTTAGACATAAAAATAGCAGACTACTGGAGTTGTTGCTGTATTGTGAAAATCTGTGGAAAAAGATGCATTATGTTTCACATGTCTGTGGCACTTGGCTCGTGTGAAGCCTCACTTTCACATGTAACTTTACAATGAATTCTCAATAAATAAGACAAACTAAAAGAGATTATCCAAATTGCTCTACCATCCCTGGTCAACAATGGTGCCTAATGAATTAAGCAGTCCAAGTGACTGGGTTTGAGGCAATGCATAACCCCATACCCTTTCAACAACTGAAGGTACACTATGTAAGATCTGTTATCGGTGAAAACTTTTGAAGTATGTTTTGGTGACATGCCAATATCCTATATAGTTTAACTTACGAAAAAATCGAATTGACCAAAACAGGAAAGAGGAAAGATACATGAAATTCCCAAAACCAATTCAGAGTGATTATTCTCCATATTTCTTCCAAACAGAAACCCACGTAGTTAGGTACTAATAAAAACAACACATAGAGCATTTACAGACGCCAAAATCTCTAAATATGTTTGAATAAAAACCTACAACAAAACTTGAATATTTGCTAGGAAAAGAATAGTTGCTATTTATGCTTTCCACATTATAATTGGGTCCAAGGTGATTTAACGAATTTATCCAGTTTTTATTTAAATAAAAACATTTTCAAACTTTTAAAATTTTTCTCAGATATTCATTATTATTCCTTAACTTTACTAATGAGAAAACTGTAAAGAAAAGGGAGTTAATTCAGATTGATAGAAATCAATTAGGTAAGTTTCTTTAGTTTACAGGTATTTTACCTCTTTCTGTTTTCATTTTTGTTTAGACTGATGATGAAGTAGACACAAATGATGACAGATCATTTAGACAGGTGCTAAAGAATTAAATATGGAATGATTATTAATTTTGCTTACATACAAAATTCTAAATCTGTGGATTTGCAATCTTGATATTTCCCTAAAATGCATTATGTAAATACACGAAATTTCTGGCATATTTTACATTTCTAAACCAAGCACTTTGCATTTTTTGTTACAATCTCCTTTTTTTTTGTTTTTGTTTTTTGTTTTTCCTTTTTAATACAGAGTCTCATTCTGTCACTCTGGGTAGAGTGCCACAGCCGCATAGCTCACAACAACCTGAAATACTTCAGCTTAAGTGATCCTCTTGCCTCAGCCTCATGAGTAGCTGGGTCTGCATGCCAGCTACAACACTCAGCTAATTTTACTATTTTAAATTAGAAACAGGGTCTCGATCTTGCTCAGGCTGGTCTCAAACTCCTGAGTTCCAGCAATCCATCTGCCTCAGCCTGCCAAAGTGCTAGGATTACAGGCATGAGCCGCAATGCCTGGTCCTACAATCTCCTTAAAACAAAGTTCAAGTTCAAGAACTATTTGTATTTATTAAATTCCTTTAAAAATATCTTGTATAGAAATTTATAATTTAGAAGATAATTGCACAATCATTGTAATTATTATATTTTTATCTACTTAACTACCTTGAAATGTTGGGAAATCAGGAGACGGAGGCTGAATTTAAACAATTTAAATTTAGTTCAACCAAAGAGAAGATGATAAACTCAAGAGGCACACCGAAATCTTCTGACTCCACATATAGTGCTCTCTAGTGTACAGGTTACTCATAGACCAGATGAATCCTACCACATTGATTTATGGTGGCGGCTGATATGTCCCTCACCTCTACTGCCCTCTTCCCCATGAATGTTTTCAAGGTGTAATTGATTATGTACAAAGATACAGGTAGATTGGCCTCTCCAGTAATGTGAGAAGTTTTACTAAGTCCCCATTACCTATTTCTTCTTCTACTAGGATACACTACTTTGGCTTTGTTCTCCATTTTTTTCACATCAATTTTAACATATCATATGACTGTCAGACTGTAGAAACTTTGAGGACAGTTGAAGGTCTAGTCTTTTGGGGATCTCTTAACATTTTTCTCAAGAGTTTAAATATATGTTGGTCAACACGAGAAAAAATAAAGTACTTTAAAGAAAATATATGCTTCAAATAAGCCTACAGATTATCTAAAGGTAATGATAATTTATATCATTAATGCTTTCCTTTTATATATTAATACATTTGCACTGTCATTAAAATATATTTCTAAGAATAATTTCAATAAAGTAAGAGGTCTTACCTAGACCGTGTCTATGTGTTGACATTGGCGGTAAGACAGTCCAAGTCTTGGTTTTGGGATTGTAACATTCAACAGTGTTCAATGTCTTTAAGCCATCTCGACCTCCAATTACAAAGAGTTTGTCATCAATAACAGCCACACCAAACTGCAACCTCCGGCCATTCATCATCCCTGCCTGGATCCACAAATTTGTTCTGAGATCATACTTCTCTATGGTTGTAGCTCCTGATAACACATAAAATCAAAAGTCAACAATTACTACTATTCCAACACACAGCTGGCAGTGTACAAATGAGAAAGTGAAAACACCCTTCTCACATTCATTTTTCTTAACGAAAAAATGGCAAAACCCAAAAGAGGCTGTAATTCATCTGCTTTACTTTCTTCTCTTGGCAGACAATAAGGATCAAAATAGACACAGATTTTCAGCTTGTTTGAATTAAACAATGATCTCACTTTATTGAGTCAATTGAAATCTTCTTGGGCATGACTCATTTGTGTCATATTTTGCAATGTTTATCACGGTGTGTCACTAAAAATGTAGCAAAATCCTAACATTAAAAATGTTTATGAAAGTCCTTTTAAATAATTGATCTGAGTATGTTATCTGTATAGTTTCCAAATCTGAAGAGAAGATAATAATAAGGTATTGAATTACATAATGATCTCACTCTATTGAGTCAATTGAAATCTTCTTGGGCATGAATCATTTCTGTCATATTTCACAATATTTATCACTGAGTGTCACTAAGAATGTAGCATAATCCCAGCATTAAAAAATTTTTAAAAACTCCTTTTAATCATTAATCCATGTATTGTATCTGTATAGTTTCCAAATTTGAAGAGAATATAATAAAATATTACCTTGTTTGTTTTTAAATTTGCCTATGCTTTAAATAAATGAAGGTTTTAAAGGTCAATTGTGAAATACATAAGTAAATATTTGCTATATATGCTTTTTAAACCTTTTAAAAATGATATGGGCAATAGATAATAGAATTTAGAGACATAGAATTATCTTCAGTTCTTACCAATCATGTTATAAACTCTAAGTAGAATAGATTATCTTTCCTAAAGTTTCTTTTATACAAATTTGAGAAACACAATTAGCTCCAACTAATACATCTGCATTAGTAAAAGAAGTAAAAGCCTAGATGTCTGGTGAGATTTTCTTTAATGGATTAAATTTTAAACTCAATTTTCATGTCTGCCTAAAAAAAGTTCACGAATGTTGATATGGTATGCTATAAGCTAATGAACAGTGATATTTCTGCTGTGTTTGACCTTAATGTTCAGACTCACCTTTACCAATATTTCATATACAGTAATTAAACATACCTACAATGGGAATTGACATTCTTGTGTATTTTCATTTAAGCACTGGCATTCTATTTTACTTGTAATGTAAAAATAGCTTGCACATCTAAGGAATGCATTCCTCTGGGCGTTCACTTACTCTTCAGAACCTAAATAGCAATGAGTGAAACAAATATGAAATCTTGATAGCAGAATTCTTGTTAATTGAAGTAAATTAAAGTAATTTAAGCTCAATTTTTATCTAAAGGTAATATAAAAATAAAAGAATATACATTAAATGTAGTAAATCTGATTTTGACATTGTTAAAAATATGAACTTTTTACACATATAATTAAATTTGAAGTACTATTAAATGATTATTTTTAGAACTTAAAATAATTTGCAATAGTCACAAAAGTTGACTACTAACACGTATGTTTTAAAGCAATATATTTATTTTTTATGTCTTGATATAATCATTACATTTGGTGTTCAATGTTTTATTCAATGACATACAAATTAAAATTCCATAGTGAACTACATCATTGAATAATTTCAAGGTTCTGGATTCTCAAACCTCCATAGCATAACTGTTATATGAATGCGTAACTAAAAATTAAGAATTATGTGCAGGTACTTGTCTCTTGTGACTAAATCTCGACAAACAAAAGAAACAGCATAACCTAATGCTAAACAACTCAATCCCATTAGATTCATATTTTGCGGGTATGGATGGCAAGGAAGTGATTATCTGAACAACTACTTTTTTTTTAATCTTAAAAGCCTTGCTGAAGACCTTTGCAGAGAATTTGAGGTCCAGCTGTCTGTTTTAGAGGACATAAGATTGGGTGAAGGTAATGACTTCTGAGTAACCAAAGGAGTTGTGTTAGGTTTTCAGAAGGGAAACCTAAAAGTTGATTTGGAATTCAAAGCTTCATCCAAACAATTTATATATGACTTAAATTTTGACACTACAGGAATTGTAACTTTCACAATTTTTTTTCTAACTCAGTCTTCAAAAAGAGGTGTTCTCATATTCTAAAGTAGCTATAGCAAAAACAGGAGCTTATCTCAGCCTTCATTATTCAAACTGCAAGCTGTATTAAATTCCTTTGGCTGCTGTAAACAAAAATATTTTGAATTTAGTGGTTTAACAATTCAAATTTGTTTCTCTATTTTTAAAGCTTTTTTTATTTTTAAATTTTATTTATTTTTTTATTTCAGAGTACTACAAGTAGTTACATGATTACATAATTTGCATTTGTACATTTTAAGTCAAAGTTATAAATTTATTGTCTTATAATGAAATAGGTCAGAAGACTGAACTAGGTCTTACAGCACAAAAATCAAGGTGCTTGACAGGGTTGTGCTCCTTTCAGGAAACTAGGAGGGAATTGGTTTTCTTATTTTTCTGTTTCTTGGAGGTCACCCACATTACTTCCCACCCTTCTTCCATCTTCAAAGCCAGTGACATTGCATTTCTCTGATGCTGATCCTTGTTATTACACTGGGCTCCCCCCATTTTAATCTGACATAATATAAAATAGTCAGCTTATAACTTCAGTTTATTAGTGACCTTAATTCCTTTGCAGACTTTATTTTCCCCTGATGGGTAACTTAGCATATTCACAGGTTCTAGGCTTCAGGATATAAATTTGAGGGGGACCATTATTCAGTCTACCCCAGAAACCAAGACTTATTTTTACTTTATCTTCAATCTTGCTTACTTATAAAACATTGACTAGTGCAAAACAAAAAAGAATCTTCTTTTTTTGTGGAGTTCACTTATTCTAGCCAATGTAACTGATTTTCTTAGTCAGCATGGGTTGCAAATATTTTATCTGGATAAAATTTTTTGGATAATAACTATGTACATTACTGCATTTATGGGGTAGAATGTGCTGATTTTATATACAATTTGGAATGTTTATATCAAACTAGTTAACATGTCATTCACCTCACTATTTTATGTTTTTTAACAATCACAGTTAAGTGTGTACTTTCCTTTTTCCTAATAAAAGTTATTAATAATATTCTTTAAGAAATTTCCTCACCAATGTACTTTATTACCTAACTGTATGTACCTACTACTTCTATTATTATTATTAATTTATCAATTTGGGCATTTTATTGTTTTCCTTTGTTTATAAGAGGATATGTATTCCCTTGCCTGTCTCCTGAGTCAGAAGAAGAAGCTATCCTGAATAGTTTTAGCGTTTAGTGCCTTAAAGTAAAAAAAAAAAAAAGAGAGAGAGACATGTAAGCCATTATATGGACTGCCATGGTGATAGCAAATAAATTTGGAAGAGATCCGATTTTAAGACATGGATACATTGAGATTACTCTGCTAATGAAACTATCACTGTTATCTGATACCAGGGCTACTCTGTTAATGAAACTAACCCACAACATGAAAGCATAACTCTAAAATGCACCACTGCAAGCAAAATAGAGTCTTGACAACTTTCATAAACTGGAGAGTGCCCTCTATTCTGTTATTGCCACTGGGAATTCTGGCTTAATATTGCCAAGTTTGCTTTCTTATTAAGAAGAGGAAGAAACCTAGCTGGAGAAAATGAGAGCTCTCCAAACAATAAAAGTAGACAGCTGACTTAAAATAACATTAAAACCCATTAAAACAAGCACAAGGTCACACCTAGTCTTAGAAACTATTATTAGGAGTGGTTAGATCCACGTCACTTTACTTCTTAAACTGTAAATCACTCCTGTTAAAAAGTGTTAAGTTTGCATTCACTTTGATGGGAAATTTTGATGTTATTCTGAGAGCTATCACTTTCTACGGTAATAATATTATTTTTTAAAGTGTCGAGTGTAACTTAATATAATTAAAAGCAATTTAAAGCTTCCCAACTTACCGTAATTGTGTAACTTAAAGGTGAATCCCATTCTTGATACATAGAAAATGAGAAATAAAATGAGTAAGGTATTTTTGAGACTATATGATATAAGACCATACATTTCTTATGTGTATATAAGTACACATATGTCTTATGAATATATAAACACATATATTTATGTGCATTAATATACACTTTATAATGTATTTATTACAGACTAGGTTCCAGGTAAGGGCAAGGGCCTCATCATTGATAGTAATATCACATTTTGAGATTACATTATTTGAAATAATTCCTGATATGATCACTGATTATTTTTCATAAAAAGTGTACAAAAGGCTGGTCCAAGTACAGTTGACTTATTATTAGTCTACAACTAATACATCACAGATTTCTTTGTTCCTTTTCCACTCCCACTGTTTCAGGTGACATTTTATAAAATTTAAAATTTTATAATAACCAAAGAAATCACAACACATGTATTAGTTCCTTACATTTTATGTGTATCTTTTACTAAAATATATTTGTTAAATAAATATCGAGTAAAGATGTTTTGTGTAGGGAGTTTACAAAATAATATATTTAATAGGTAATATTTAGTGAGTAGTTCTTTGCTGTAAGAGCTTTACCTGTATTAGTATATTTCATTTTCACAAAAACTTGATAAGAAAGTGACATCAATTTTACAGAAAAGAAACATTAGAGAAAACTTTAGTATATGCTCATCTCTCAGATAATAACTTGTGGATCTACAATATTCACCTGGCTCTAGAGACCACTTCTCCTTACCAGCTCATCCTAGACGTAGAGGCAACTATAATTAATATATGCAGTAGGCAGAATTTTACAAAATCCCCCTTCCTCAAACTGCATGACCTATTTTCCAGAACCTGTGACCATGATGAAATACCAGTCCATTGATTGCTGTGCTACATGGCGTGGTTGACCTTCCAATAGGGTTATTACTTGTGCTGCCCTGATGACGTGGCCCTCGAAAGTGAAGAGATTTCCCTGGCTAAGGGCAGAAGGGAAAGGAAAGCTTTCTCTGGTTTACTAAAAGGAGAAGTCAGAGAGATTTAGGTATCAGCAGGGCTCAATTTACTGTTGCCACTTTGATGATACAGGGAGCCCAAGGAGAAGGAGCCTTTAGAAGCTGGATGTCATCGGTACATGACAGCCTGTGAGGAAACAGTCCCTCAGTTGTACAGCCACAAAGGATGTATCCTGTCAACAAATGGAATCAGCTTGGATGAGGAACCCGAACTCCAGATTAGAGTACAGATCCAGATCCAGTACAGACCAGGCAACACAACACCTTGATTTCAGACTTTTGGGATCTTGAGTAGAGCATGTAGATACACCACCCCAGACTTCTGACCTACAGAACTCTGTGATGATATATGTTGGTTGTTTTAAGTAACTAGGATTGTGGTAATTTGTTATAGAAGCAGCACCATATTGTTCTATTTAATTTGGTTTTACAATGCATAAAGTATTTATTTTCAGAACAAGTTCACCAATCTAATTAGAAGATTATAAACACAATGCATATACAAAACTATTTCACTCATGACAAAACAATCAATAGACTCCTTTATCAAAATGTCAAACCAGGAAAATGTGGTCAAAATGTAATCAAAGTGAGGTTGTCGGTCTATTTGGAAATGTTCATTCATACAGGAAAATGTGATTATTTCAGGTGTAGGAATGGTAGGAATTAATGCTTATACATGCTATTTTGGCATTACAGAAGCAGGATATGTTCCAATATCTGCAATTGAAATATTTAACCACTTCATTTATTTTGAAGACTGTACAAAATTAAATGATAAAAATTTTCTGGGAGTCACAAAAAACTCCCAGAAAGAAGAGAAAGCTCTTAGTTCAACTCACCAGAGTCCCTTAGCTCTTCTCACAACAACATTTAATACAATATTAATAAACTCAATTACCTAACTTCCAGGGCTTTTTACAAATCCATAAGTTAGGACGGTCTGAAAGCTTCAATAGCTGACGGTGAGGAAGGAACCGGGAAAAAATCCTTTGATTTTACTCAAAGAGAGCAGTCACTTATGGCTGTGACATAGCAGCAACAAACAAAAAGATTATATATTTAATACCTAAAGGACATCCTGGTTAAGCATGATGATAAACTTGATGTCATAAAATCATTAGAAAAAGGCTGAGTTGCTTTAGATGTATTCTTTAAAAAAGAAAAAAGCAATAAACAGTGAGACGCGTTTTGGGAAAATTTTAAATCAAAGCTATTTCTTGTTTATATCTATAACACAAAACCCCAAAGTTTAAAGAAAATATGATTATAAAGAATTATTTATTTCTTGAGTTTTTTATAGTTTACACATTTTACTGACTTTCTTGTCCCACAATCTACCAAAAATACAGCTTTGGAATAACAGGTTTACACTCATATAAAAGGCATTACCACATGGGAAATATTTTTCAAACCCAATTCAAAGTTTTTATTCTCTAGGTAATTTGTTACATAAGAATAGCATTGTAATCATTTAAAAATCATAGTAATAATTTCATATGTGCCAAATAAGCAACTAAAAACATTCTGTATCTATCCCTTAACATAAACTATTTGTAAAATAGTCATAGACTGATATGAGCCTATGTAGACAGAATAAATTTAAATTTATCATTAACCATAATGCTATATTTTAAAGTAAATCTACAAATTTAAAAAGTCCATTATTATGCTTAATGCTAAGCTAATTTTATTTAAATCAGAAAATACAAAAATATGTCTAGTTATTGGATGATAGCCAAAAGAAGAAAGAGTATAAGACCCATTCTCAATTAGTTGCATTATATATAATATTTCACATGAACAACTAAAAACTATTAATGTTAAAATCTTAGAAGAAAGAGACTATTTCTGGAAGTTGGCAAGTCAGAAAATCAAACAAAAGTCAATGCATTTTTTAATAAAAACATAAATCAACTATATTATAAGAACTTATTCAAAATAAT
>CAUYRH010017085.1:0-47119 GCA_963574655.1 Perodicticus potto
TCAATGAATGGATACAGTCCATTCATGGAATTGAGGCCTAGGAAATTCACAAGAAATTGACCTAGGCATAGGAAATGGGGGTTCCACATTTAGTCCTAAGTGTAAAGTGAAGGAGACACCAAGGCACAGGTGTCTCCTCAACATGAAACACTATCTTAAGTGAAACAAGCAAGATGCAGAGAAACAAATATCACACATTCTCACTGGAGGTAGAGAGTGGAAAGGTAGATAACAGAAACTGGAGGATGTGAGTGGGGGCAAGGGAATGATGAAGAGAAGTGCATTACAGGGTACAAAGACAGGGTAAGATGTTTGATAGCAGAGTAGGGTGACTATATTGAGTAAAAATGTATTATACTTGGGTGGTTGACATGCTGAATACCCTGACTTAATTACTACACATTATATGCACAAAATTTAGATGTACCCTATAAATTTATACAGTTTTTTAAAAGAAAAAAATAAGGCTCGGCGCCTGTAACTCAAGCAGCTAAGGTGCCAGCCACATACACCAGGCGGGTTCTGATCCAGCCTGGGGCCACTAAACGACAATGACAACTGCAACCAAAAAATAGCTGGGTGTGGAGGCAGGCACCTGTAGTCCCAGCTACTTGGGAGGCTGAGGCAAGAGAATAGCTTGAGCCCAAGTGTCTGAGGTTGCTGTGAGCTGTGACACCATAGCAGTCCACCCAGGGCAACAGCTTGAGACTATGTCTCAAAAAAAAAGAAAGAAAAGAAAGTTGTTAAAGAATTTTAAGGGGGAAAAGAGTTGCCTAGTGTGTCATATGGTGAAATTGTTACCAGTTTGCTACCTCTACTTTAGAACAGTGATTAAATGAAACCTATAAAAATCCTTTCGTGTGTTTTGCCAACTTGCAAGTATTTAGTCACCCTGCATGCATCTCTGTCTCCAACATTCCCTACTTATATATCTGAGTATCTTAGAAGACGTTTCTGTGGTTTTATAATGAAATTGCTGCAAAGCTTTTGGTAAACACATTGTAGCGCTTAGTACTACATATTTCTTACGTGTTTGCTATATTCTTGTTTTGTTGCTTATATTATTTTCTATATTATATATCTTTTATATCTTTTTATAATAGTTACATATTACAAAATGTTATGAGGATTAAAATATTTAATGTGTGTAAAACACTTAATAGAATGAATGACATTTAATGGTTAATATTAAACTAATTGCAGTATGTTACATGTCTTTTTCTAAACTTCGAATTATCTTCTTATAGATGATCAGAAGAAGAGTCGCTGGGATTGTGTGTAGGAACATTTTTGTATGAGCATTTTAAGGTTTTAGTACAAATTTGTTTTACTATTTGATAAAGGTCTTTTCAAAATAGTCATTTAAATTTACAGTGTCACTTTCAATGACCCTCAATAACATGTGTAATTTAGTGTTTATTTTAAAGCTTTTTAAAAAAAATTGTGCTAAGGCATTGTGTGTGTTTGTTTATGAGAGAGAGAGAATTGTCTGTTTATGACCTTTTCTCACATTTTTATTGCTATTTTCCTTGTTATTTTATGTGGACTACTCAATAGAGTATGAGCTGTAGATTTCTAGCTTTTCTCCTTATTTAGTTTGGCTGTAGACTTTTTAAAAATGTGTGAGTGTTTTCGATTTTCTTGAGATCTTATCTGTTGCTATTGTCATTTCTCCTTTCCCCCTTTCTCCTGATACTTGTTATTTCTATCATTCCTACATTGCAGAGCTCATACCGTAAATGTTTCAGTCTTTGCACATAATTCCTTCATTTGTTCCATTTTATTTATATAGTTCAACCTTTCTATTGCCTACTAGTTGTCTATTTCATAATTTTCTCAATTATCTCTGATACTTTCATCAATAAGGGCTGTTGGGGTTGGGAGGGAAAATATCTGATACCTGTGTTGATTGTTTCTGGCCGGGTTTCTGTCTTTCTATGCTTTTTTTTCTTTGAGACAGGGTCTCACTATGCTGCCCTTGGTAGAGTGCTGAGCGTCACAGCACAATTCTATTCTCCTCCATCCCTCTTATTCAACAAAATAAAAGAAAAAGCAAATATTGTTTTTTATTTTATTTTATTTTTTTGAGACAGAGTTTCACTTTGTCACCCTTGGTAGAGTGCTGTGGTGTTACAGCTCACAGCAACCTCAAACTTTTGGGTTTGAGTGATTCTCTTGCCTCAGCCTCCCAAGTAGCTGGGACTGTAGGAGCCCGCCACAACGCCCAGCTATTTTTTGTTGTTGTTGCAGTTGTCATTGTTGTTTAGCTGGCCCAGGCTGAGTTTGAAACCGCCAGCCTGAGTGTATGTGGCTGGCGCTGTAACCACTGTGCTACGGGCGCCAAGCCTGGCCAGTTTTCTATGGATATTGTATTCCCTGTCTTTAAGGATATTTCAGTCTTATTTTATCAAAGACATTTATCTGGCATTAAATGTTTAAATACTTTAATTCCCCATTGCTCTGGTCTTATTTGTGGGCCTTGTAATAATTCAGATGCTGTATTTCCTTTTTGTACATTCTATGGTTATTATTTTTTTTTTAATTTACGCTTTATTCTCCCTTAATTTCATTTGTTTTTTCTGTTTATCCCCATAACTCTTGCTAGTTTCCCATAGTAGCTGTTCTCCCTTGGATTCCTTTCAATTTTATTCTCGTATCTCTTATAATTTTGTTTTTATATTAAATTAAACCTTTTATTTTGACATAATCAAATTTACATGCAGTTGTAAATAAGACAGAGATCCCAGATTTCCTCTATGCTGACATCTTGCAAAACTATAATACAATATCAAACCAGGATGTTGACATTGATGCAGTTAAGACAGAGAACATGTCCATCGCCACAAAGAGTCCCCATGTGGCCCTTTCATAGGCATACCCACTTCATTCTCAACTTCCACCCCCATCCCTCCCTGACAACCTCTAATCAGTTATTGTTCTCTATAATTTTGTCCTACCTTGAATATTATACAAATGAAATCATACTTACGTAACCTATTAAGATTGGGTTTTCTTTGACTCAGCATTATTCTCTGGAGATTCATCCAAGTTATTGAATGCATCAATAGCCTGTTTCTTTTTATTGCTGAATAGTGAGTATTCTGAGTAGAATTCTATGGCATGGATATACCATAGTGTTTTGTAACAATTCATCTGTTGAAGGACCCATGAGTTGCTTCCAGGTTTTGGCTATTACCAATGAAGTTGCTAAAAGTATTTATGTACCATTTTTGTGTAAAGAGAAAATTTCATTTCTTTGGTACAAATGTCCAGGAATCCAATTGCTGCATCTTATGGAAGTGGCACGTCTAGTTTCTTTAGAAGCTGCCAAACTGTTTCCCAAAGGGGCTGAACCTTCCTTTCCCATCAGCAGTGTATGAGTAACCTGATTTCTCTGTGCTCTTACCAACATTGAACATTGTCAGTATTTTTAGTATTAGCTATTCTGATAAGCCAATAGTGATATGTCATTTAGGTTTTATTTTACTTTACCCTAGTAGATAATGAGGTTGAACATCTTTTCATGTACTTATTGGCCTTTAATAAATCCTCCTCAATTGTAATGTCTATACATGAGTTTTGATTTTTAAAATTATATTGTTTGGGTTGGGTGTGGTGGCTCACACCTGTAATCCCAGAACTTTGGGGCCAAGGAGGAGGATGGCTTGAAGTCAAGAGTTCAAAGCCAGTCTGAGCAAAATAGTAAGCCCCCTCATTTCTGCAAAAAATTTACAACGTTAGCTGGGTGTTGAGGAGGGTGCCTGTAATCCTAGCTACTCAGGAATCTAAGGTGAAAAAATTGCTTGAGCTCAGGAGTTCCATCCTGGGTGACAGGGTAAGACCTTTGTCTCTAAAACGAATAACAATAATAAATTAAAACAAATAAATTATATTGTTTTTTCTTATAATTATCTAAATAAACTTTTTACTTTAGAACAGTTTTATATTTATGAAAAGTTGTAAAGATACTACAAAGAGTTCCCATATATCGCGTACTCCACAGTGCCTATTTTTAATCTTTCATTATTACAGGACCTTTCTCATGATTACTAAACCAATATATATATTTTCAACTTATTATATTAAGATTTCCTTAGCCTGTACTAATGCCCTTTTTCTGTTCCTGGATAGGATCTAGGATGCCACATTAAATTTAATCCTCATGTCCCTTAGGCTTCTTTTGACTGTGAAAACGTCTCAGATTTTTCTTGTTTTTCATGACCATGATAGTTTTAAGGAGGAGGGGTTAGGGATTTTTTAGAAAATGCTGCACTTGGGATTTGTCTGATGTTTTTCTCACAATTAGACTTGGATTAGGGGGTTTTGGGGAACTGACCACCGAAGCAAAGTATCATTTTTACCACATTTTGTCAAGGGTACGTGTGATGAACTTGCTGTTGACTTTGATCACCTTGCTGAGTTGGTGACTGTCAGGTTACTCCACAGTAAAAGATTACTGATGCAATAATGATAAAATCAGGGTTATTGAGAAATCTATCACCCCAAATGTTTATAATTTCCTTATATTGAAAACATTCCAAATCTTTTTTTTTACAGCTATTTTGGAATATACTTAGTACAGTAAATTATTGATTAACTGTAGACACCCTGCTGTACTATTGAACATTAGAATTTATTCCTTCCATCCAACTCTACATTTGAACCTGTTAACCTCTCTTCATCCCCTCTCCCCAACATTCTCCCTGTGGTAACTATCATTATATTCTATACTTTCATTAAATAAAGTTTTTTAACTCCTACATGTGAGTGAGGACATAAGATATTTATCATTCTGGGCCTGGATTATTTTACTTAAGGTAATGGCCTCCAGTTCCATTCATGTTACTGCAAATTACAGGATTTCATTCTTTTTTGTGGCTCAATAATAATCCATTGTGTACATATATACTGCACTTTCTTCATTCATCCATTGTTGAGCACTTAGGTTCATTCCATATCTTAACTATTGTGAATTTTGCTGTAATTAGCATGCAAAGACAAGTATCCCTTTGACATGCTGATTTCCTTTCCTTTGGACAAATACCCTGTAGTTGGATAGTAGTTTTAGTTTTAGTTTTGTGAGATAGTTCCAACATCCTAAATGTTTGAGGTGATAAACACTGTTTTCTATAGAAGCTGTGGTAGTTTAAATTCACACGAACATTATGCAAGTGTCCCCAATTTTCTGCATTTTCACCAGAATTTGTTATTGTCTTTTTAATAATAGCCTTTTTTAACTGGAATGAGATGATATCTCATTGTGATTTCATTTGCATTTCCCTAATAATTAGTGATGTAATAATTTTTCATATGCTTGTGGACTATATGTGTGTCTTCTACTGGTAAATGTCTGTTCATATTCTTTGCACATATTTAATAGGATTATTTGTTTTTTTGCTGTTGTGTTGTTAGAGTTTCTTGTATATTTTGAATATTAGTCCTTTGTTGGATAGGTTGCAGTTATTTTGTCCCTTTCAACAGATTGTCTCTTCACTATATTAGCAGTTTCATTTGCTGTGCAGAAGCTTTTAATTTTAATATAGTCCCATTTTATGGAACTATTGGTATTTTACTTGGGTTTTCAATTTAAGTCTTTGAGTTGCTTTTTTTTAATATGGTATGAGGTGGGGGTCCAGTTTCATTCTTCTGCATATGGATATCCTATTTTCCCAGTACCATTTATTGACGATATTGTCCTTTCTCCAAGGTGTATCCTTAGTGTGTTTGTTGAAAATCATTTGGCTGTAAATAAGCCAAATGGTTCTCTATTGGTTCTTTATTCTGTTCCATTGGTCAATGTGTCTATTTTTATACTAATATCATGCTATTTGGGTTACAATAGCCTTGTAATGTCAGATGGTGTGATGTCTTAAGCTTTGTTCTTATTGCTCAAGATTATTTGGATATTCAGACTCTTTTTTGGTTTCATATGAATTTTAAAATTGCTTTTCTAATTCTGTGAAAGATGACATTGGTATTTAGATAGCGATTACATTGAATCTGTAGATTTGCTTTGGGTAGTATACTCATTTCAACAATATTAACTCTCCCAATCCAGGAACATAGGTTGCTTTTATTTGTTTGCGTCATCTTCATTTTCTTTCATTGTATTTTGTAGTTTTTCTTGTAAAGGTCTTTTACTACCTTGGTTAAATTTGTTCCTTTTTTAAAAAATTTTTTTCTTTTAGCTGATGTAGATGGAATGTCCTTAAATTTTTTTTTGTCTAGATTTTTAGTAGTGTTTAGAAACACTATTGATTTTTTATAAGTTCATTTTTATATCCAGCAGCTTAACTAAATTCATTTATTGAATGTAAGAACATTTTTGTGGTGTCTTTATGTTTTTCTCAGTATCATGTCATGTCATAAGCAAAGAGGGGCAATTTGACTTCCTCTCTTACAATTTGAATGCCTTCCATTTCTTTCTCTTGCCTGATGACTCTGGTAAAAGTGCACATCCTTGTTTTGTTCCAGGTTTTAGAGAAAAGGTTTTCGGCTTTTCTCCATTCAGTATGCTCTTATTTTTAGGTATATTATTTCTATGCCTAATTTGTTGAGACTTTTTATAATGAAAGGATGTTGAATTTTTTTAAATCCTCCCTCTACATCCATCAGTAGAAATATATAATTCTTATCCTTTAGTCTGTGGATGGATTAGAAAGGTTTTGTTTCTAAATGTTGGATTTGACAGTTTTTTCTCAAATTCTAAATGTTGTTGGATGTGTGGTTTCCATATATTTTCTCTTATTCCGTACTGTTTCTTTTTTTATCCTTAGGATGTTCTCTTGCAAACCAAAAGCTTTAACCTTGATGAATTTCAATTTATCTGCTTTGATTTTTCTATAGCATTTTTAAGTACAATTCTTTGTATAACTCTTTTGTGGTTGCTATCATTGTTATATTTTATTTATATAAATTATTACAGTCTACTGGTATTATCATTTTTTCAGTTCAAGCGAAATGTAGAAACTTTATGTCTAGAGATCTATTATCCTCTTCAATTTATAGCTGTCTTAAAACCTTACTTTGCCTATGTTTTGAACATCATTAATCAATGTAGTAATTTTTGCTTCAACTGACAAGCATAGTTTAGCAATTGAAGAAAAGGAGATAATGTATTGTCTTTGTCATTATATTTACTCCATTTGTTGTTATTTGATCTTTCCTGATATCTCAGGTTTCCTGCTCTACTCATTCCCTTTCTATCAAGAAATCTTCCATTAGTCACTGTTTTTTCTTTCTTTCTTTTTTTTTTTTTTTTTAGTGTAGGTCACCTGGAGAAATATTTTTAACTTTTCCTATACCCAGGAATGTCTTAATTTTCCCTTCATTTCCATAATAAAATTCTGGTTTGATAGTTTTCCTCTTGAAAATGTCATGCCACTTACTTCTGTCCTCCGTTATTTCTTATGATGAATCTGCTGTTATTTGTTTTTTGACTATTGTATTTCAAGATATTCTTTGTTTTTAGTTTTTAGAAGTTTGACTATGATATTTTAGTATGTATTTCTTTAGGTTTATCCTTTTAAGGTTTACTAAGCTTCTAGAATCTATATGTTCATGTCTTTTGCTAACCTGGAGAGTTGGATCATTAATTCTTTGTATACTTTTTCCAGCCTCACTCTCCTCTCTTTCTGTTCTTATGGGACTCTGATGACACACAATTACATCTTTTCTTATGGTCCAACACATCCTTGAGGCTCTGTTCATTTTATTTTCAGTCTAATTTTACGTTAGTCATTTTTTATTGTTTTATCTTCAAGTTCACTGATTCTTTCCTCTGACTCATCCATTCTTCTATTGATCCTATTCACTAAGTTTTTTCTTTCAGTTATTGCACTTTTTGGTTCAAAATTTCCATTTGGTTCTCCCTTATGTTTTATAATATTTCTTTGTTGTTAGTGGTTGCTATCATTGTTATATTTTATTTATACATTTTCTATTTTCTTAATTATTTTAGGTGTGTGCATAAGTTTTTATTAAAGCATTCTTATGACAGCTTATCATCTTTATCAAACAACTAAATTGTTATCTCATCACATTGATTACCCTGTTGATTATCCTTTTTACACTTAAGATGAGATTTTTCTTGTTCTTGGTATGATGAGTGATTCTTTAATTGAAACATTGACATCTGTGATAGTATAAAACTCTGGATCTTATTGCAACCTCTCTTTTAACTACTTTCTTCTGGCACTATTCTAGCAGGGGGAGAAGGGACACCTCATTACTACTCAGTGAAAGTAAATGTCAGGTTTCTTTCTTTATGTCTGTTGATGTGTGAGGTTGGGAGATTTCATTATTGCAGTTACTAGGTGGGAGTGGGTTTTCAGTTCCTCACTGGACCTCTAATAATAATACCCTTGCTGAAAGAGTGTCTTCTCACTGCTGTCCATGTAGCCCCCACTGACACTAAGGGGTAAAGAGAAGCCTCACTGTTGCCTAACACAGATGAAAGTCCTGAGTCCCTTCTCTGCCACCTCTCCAGCAGGGCCATTGTGGTGCCTTGTTACAATCTGGGGAGGGTGGAAGTCTTGGTTTCTCACTTGGCATTTGCTGTCGTGGCTGGAGTGGAGAAGTTGTTGTTTAAATGTTTCTGTCTTGCTAAATTGCCTCACTTACTGGCCCTTTGGCAAAGTAGAGAGGGCTTTTGTTAGGGCTTATTTTTGTGTTACTTTCCTAGATTGCTGACTTCTCCAATGTTCAGTCTGAGGCATAAAGAAAAACCTGTGGAACCCACCATTGGGCTGTTCCTTGGGTCCTTTCAACATACATACAATATTTTTGTGTAATGTTCTCACATTTATGCAAAAGGTTTTGCATTTTCCTATGTGCTCATCTCAGATGCGAATGCTTCAGCACATTTCTTAAACACTCAATAGAATTTGGGGTTGTAGTTTTTTTCTTCTTCCATGGCAGCATTTTATGGTACTTGTTTTTATCTATTGAACAGTGTTGCTGTTCTTTGCCATAAGTTTTCTTGTCATCTTTGTGTGGATGATATTCTAACTGTTCTTTTATTCCTTACCATGAGTCTACTACTCACAGGTTTGTGATGAGATGGGAGTTCAGAGAGAGGTGGGGCCAGGGCATTTCTTCAGGTCACAACCTGAAAGCTCTGTCATTTCGGGGACCAATATACAAATATGCCATTTCTGCAAATATGGAGCACCAATATGATGATCTGCATAATCCAAACTCATCTGTTTCTTTGAACCAAACAAAGTTTAAGAACTTTTCTGCTGCCAGTCCCGTCTACTTCATTTTCTGCCTTCGACTGCTGATACCTAATATAATTTTTTCACCACAGAGTGATACTCTCACCTTCAGAGAGTGTATTTTTGCTCACTCTGTTTGACATCCATTGTTTCTGGGCCCTCTCAGCAATCTCATTTTAATAGTTCTCTTCATTTCTTCCCAATCTAAGCTGTTTTTAGTAGCTCATATACATGTTTCTAGGTTATACCTATATCTTAGTTTCATTGTAAATGGAGTTTGCAGACTTAAAAAAAATTACTGTCTTTTTGTTGTTATATGATTTCCAGGAAAAGAAGGTGAAAAATTGCTGACTTAGGGAGATATTTTCATAGTGGAAAGTTTTAACCTACATTTATTGAGTACTTAATGTTTCAATCTTTCATTTTCACATTTCAAAATAATCGAAAGAAGACATATATTGTTAAGATGAGACAACAAAGAACATGTTGATAGAATTTGTTCAGGGGTGACAGTTTTCAATTGACAATTTAGCCTCCATCAAAATACATTCTGAGGAATTTACAGAAATTGCCTTTGAGTTAACTAAGTGTTGTCTCCAGTTCATTTTTGACTAGTTGGTGATTTCAAGCAAAGTGCTTTCACAATTTCCACATGAAGCATTTATTATATGTTGGAATGAAGTTATAAATGTCCTACATACTAATTGCTATTACTTCCTATGAACTCCAACATAATACTTATGTTGGAATACTGAACTGGCATGCTTATTTTAGACTTTCTGTTTTATAAGAAAAGAATTGTTCTACACATGCATTGGTGCTATGTAATTTGACTGAATTCATCAGACATCTTGTCATGGAGGGGGTTTTTATAGGTCCTTCTGCAACAAAATGGGATTTTGGCAACCAGCATGAGTGCTTATATATCTTATATCCTTTTCTTTCCCCCCATCCAGAGCCCACTGGATGAAGTGAGTTGGCCCACTCTTAAAGATTTAAAAGCTATAGGAAAAGCTATTATGGATGGAAAATAAAGACCATCTACAAATTTTTCAGCCAGACATGTCATATTGTTAATGTTTTAACATATTTTCTGTCAACCTTTGGCTGCACATTTTTAGCTTAATTGGTATTATGCTCCCCATATAATTTTCTTTGCCTTTGGTTATTAATAATAAATATTTTTCAATGTTATTGAAAATTTTACAAATATCATACTAATAACTGCATAATATTCTTATTAAATCCTGTTGAAGCACATATAAGTAGACCACAAGAAAGCAAGGCCATACTGTTATTGGACAGCAAGATGTATCAGAACAAACACCTGTATCAGCTTTGATCACCCAAAACTTAACATATAAATAAATGCAATCTCAATTAGCAGTTTAAAAGTTATTTTGCAAATTTGGGGGAAGAATGAAATGAAAAAGGTGAAATGATCTTAATGTCCATATAGAAGAATAGATGTTCAAAATATCTAAAAATCAGATTAAACTGAAGCATTACTTGAAGGGATTATTTTCTAGAAATTGAAATCTACTTATGATCCAAATAATAAGGTATTGGCATAGAAAGAGACAAACAGATCGTGGAAAACATATATCAGTGTATACTTAGAAAATTAAAATATAGTGAAGATAGTACTTTAATTCGATAGAGGAAGAGTGGGTTTATCTACCAAATGGGCTTTTACAACTGGTTATCTATCTGGATAAACAGCAATCTTGGACCCCCACTTCACACAATAAACAGAAATAAATTCCAGATGGTTAAAAGGTTAATCTTCTTTTAAATCTAAAACCTGAAAAGAGAAGTTAGGAGAATGTTTTTCTAACTTTAGAAAGCAATTGCAAAGGAAAGCAATTTAATCAAAACAGAAAACTTAAAGCCATAAATGAAAAGAGAAATTGAAATCCATAAAGAGATTTTTGTATGGTAAAATATAATAAGAACCAAGTCAAATGACCAATGATAGACTGGAAGAAAATGTTGCAACACACGTGACAGAAACAGAATACTTGCCATAATATTACAGAATACTTAAAATTATGTGAACAAAAGGGGAGTGTCCCAATAGCACAATGTTCAAAATGTATGAAGAGGCAATTGACAGAAGAGAAGCTCAAAAGGCTAATAACTGTATGAAAGAACACTTCTTTAATTAACATCAAAGAGAAACTACTTTTCACCCAGTTTGGCAAACATTTAATAAGGTACTGTGACTACATGAAAGAGGGTACTCTCACTCATTGATGGTGGGAATGTTTATTAGTACAGACCTTAGAAAAGTAATCTGTAATACATACTGCACTTGAAAAAATACATCCTTCTGACATAGGAGTTCCACTTCTGGGAATCTTTTCTATCAAAATAAAAGCACTAATACATTATAATAAATACAGGGATGTTTCCTTCAGCATATACATGCTGTAGCAAGAAATTGTGCCAATAAATAGGAGAATACTTCAATAAAGTATGTTTCACTCATATTAGGAAATGTCATGTAGCTAACAGAGTTATTTAAATTAGGTAACCCACAGCAGTGTCCAGGATGTATGATGTTGAGAGAAAAAAGCAGAAATGGCTACAGAATTATCATATTCATGTAGAATCAATCACAAAAATTTCCTGTGCATGAGAATTTACACTTATATAATCATGAAGAAAGGCAAGGAAGGATAAAGGCCTGTAGGTAAGTAAGCTTATCTTAGTGGGATGAGCATGAAGTATTTAAACACCAAGAAAACATACTTAATGGTACAATGCTTTGCAAAATGTAGACTTGTCAAATTTATTTTATTATAATGTTCTACAAGTTGGATAACACGCACTAGTACTGAAGGGTTCTTGATATAAAAGAAAACATGAATTAGGGGATGAAATTTTGGAGAATTTTTCTTTTAGGTTATAATTGTTATTTTGATGTTGAGTTTGAACTAATTATTTTAAAATAGCAAACATTATTACACCCACACACTATGTATGCAAAATTTGGGCTTTAAACATCTTACATGAAATAATCCATATTTCAGTCTGTTTTCTTAGAAAAGTTTTCAAAGTCTAGGGTACAAGAATGAAATCAGTATACAAATGCTTTGAAAGCTTCTGATGTGTGTGATCAAACTCTCTTTAGAAATTATTCCTACCATAGGATTCAAGTTTTAGGAGAACAATAGTTCTCCTGGATGTGGAGAGAAGAGAACAGTTTTACACTGTTGGTGGGACTGTAAGTTAATACAACCTTTTTAGAGATAAGTATGGAGAATCCTCAAAGAATTCAAATTAGAATTCCCAAATGATCCTGCAATCTTATTACTAGGCATCTACCCAGAAGAAAAAAAAATACATTTTATCATAAGGACATTTGTGATAGCTCAATTTACAATCACCAAGATGTGTAAACAACCTACATGCCCACCAACCCATAAATGGATTAACTAACTGTGATATATGTATACATGGAATACTATTCAGCCATTAAAAAACAGAAAGTTTATAGCTTTGTATTAACCTTAATGGAGTTGAAGAATAGTCTTCTTAGTAAAGTAGCACAAGAATGGAAAAGCTAGTATCCAGTGTACTCAATACTAGTATGAAACCAGTAGATAATTTAGTGCATCCTCACATAAGGGAAAAATTCAATTCAATTCAAGTTGGGGTAGAGGGAATGAAAGAAGGGGGAGAGAGGATGAGGAAGGGGGATCAGTGTGCTCCCACTTAATGGCTGTAATGTGGGGGTTGTGGCACACCTCTTGGGCATAGGACACAGCCACAAGAGGGGCTCCTCCTAATAGACGCAAACCTTGTGACCTGGTTGTTTGACCCTCACATTAACCTGACCTTAAAAGAGAGAACACGGGCAGCGCCTGTGGCTCAAAGGAGTAGGGCGCCGGCCCCATATGCTGGAGATGGCGCGTTCAAACCCAGCCCTAGCCAAAAACTGCAAAGAAAAAAAAAAGAGAACACTACTTCTAATTTCTTCCTGCCTCTAATCTTCCATTTGTTTCTGACTTAATCATGCTATTCTGTCCTCCTTCCCCTTTTTTGAGTGTTTCCCATTAACAGATTCAAACTATTGTATGTACATATACACAGGCACATTGAAAACAATCACAATTTGAAATATGCAGTGCACTAAAACAAAACAAGACAAGCTGCAATACAACTAATCAATAACTACTGATTCAGGGGAAAGCATCATACCACGCTGGTCCAATCCCTACAAAGGGGAACTAGCAAAAGCTAACAAAATTATGTATGCATTTGCTTATAATCTATGAACTTCATTTCTAAGAATGTAAACATAGGTATATTGGTAGACGTATGAAATGACATATGCATTAGGTTATTTACTGTGCCATTATATGGGACGGCAAAAATTAGAAATAATCAAACTATCTACCAGTGGGTAGTGAGCATTTAGGGATAAAATATTATGATACTTAGGATTTGTCTTTTTAAAAGTGATACTTGAAACACAGAAGATGTAAATAATCTTCAATCTCAATGAAAGGTACTTAACAGTTCATTTTCTTATTTGCTTTAGTATATGCCTGAAAAAGAATAGAGAGGTAAAAAAGAAGACTTACCCATGGTTTCATTTTAATACAGATATTTCTCCTCTCTTCCCTTTCTCTTTTGTATATCATCTCTTAATTGTTAATATTCTCTTTTGAGAGATTCTTTCATAATTCCACATCCCGTTCATTAGCTCAACGACATTGATCTCTTAAGCACTCAGGTTACATTTCAATGGAGACAATTTTGCCAAAAATACTTTTGGTTATCACAATTGGAGGGTGCTATTGGCATTTAGTAAATGTTTGTTGAATAATAAATTGACCGATGAAAGAAAACCAGAATAATTTGGTACAATGAACTAGGAAAATTAATGGACCATGGATCTCCTTTGGTGACCCCTTAAAAAATTATGTCAGAAAATTTGTTCATGGGGTTGGCAATTCTGTATACTAATAAGCTGATACTTACATAATAATTTAATTAAAAATGGGAGTTTGAGAGATTGAGTTTTGTATTATAAAGATTATTATGTCATAGGTCAAAAGTAGATTGAAATATTGAGATTCTTGGTTATAAGGTTTTATGTCATTTTTATACTTAATCTTTAATTGGACCAATCTTAAAATTTTTCATAACAGGTATTTCAACTGTTCATATACACAGTTCGTGAACTGGACTGCATACATGTTGGAGGCCTTTTCGAGAAGGGTTAATCTGAGAGAAAATTTGAGAGTAAAGAGTATTCCAGCCATTCTCTAGTTCGGAAGATAAAGGTTGTTTTCTTTACTTCTGATTAATGAAAATGGTTCCTTCTTGTCTTTTCAGATTCCATTCATCCCCTTCTTCTTTCCCGTGCTTATGGTCTCATTGGTAACTTCTTTTTATATAATAAATTCTCACTCTAGGAAATTAGACATAGAGAATCCAAAACATAAATCTCTCTTATGTGTTAAAACAGTTTTTCCTTTTCACCTTTTTTACATTTAATTATTGCCATTCTTTGAAAATCATTAACTTTGCAAAATAATTATATATAAAAAGACATCGCTTCACTAGTGCCTAGCAGGCCTGAATATACATTTGTATGTTTGTCGACCATTCTTCGTGGTTAAAAGCGTCAGTATATTTTTATAATTATTTTCCCTTAAAAGAAGGAAAAGAAAAACAAAAAAAACTCCCCAAACAACACATAGTCCTCTTAAGCCTAAGAGGTAAGAGCAAGAAGTCCTATTAGGAAATAGCTTTCATTTTCGTAAATGCTGTAATTAGTTATTTGAAGACTAAAACTCTGGCCGTGACCCCTTGGGCTCTTTGAAGTTTCCAAGCCCACTTTCTGTATGAATCGGGGTGTTAAGTCCTAGTGTCAGTGCCAATTCTAACTTAGAAATTACATTCTTCCCACTCAGAAATTCCTCCTGCAGTTTCAACAGGAGAAATTATTCTTCATTTTCCCTCCTGAAAACTGTTGTGCAATATTGCTGGCAGAGAGAGGATGATTGGTTACCCTGCAAAGCTAGATGGATTTCAGTGGAAGTTGTCGCAGTATCTAAAGATAGTATGTAAAAAGCCTCAGGCTAACTGTAGATGAAAAGCACTCTAGCTAAGTAAGGTATTATTATTACTAAAGCATTATTATTTTAACTTTGCTACAAGTTACAAGGAGCCTATAAAATCTGCCTCACAGTATTGCAGTGAGGCATTCTTTGGGCTTCCAGTTCTTTACCTCTAACAACCTGTTTCTCATGCCCCTGCCTTACCTGTCAATTTGTATTATGCAAAGGAACTTGAGGCATTCTGAATTTTTTTACTCTAGACGTCCTTGGTAGGGAGTGAAAGGACCAACTAAACCATTGGTTAAAGTTAAAACTGTACTGTTTGAGAACTGAGATTAAAAAAAAATTAGCCAAGAACAAAAGATATATTAGGAAAAAATAATCTGCCTCCATCATACTGAGTCTTTAACACGATTCTGTTGCTACCTGCTGATTTAATCAATCCTTTCAGTTAAAAAAAAATTGAAATTGGAGTGTAATATGCATGATGAAACAGTTTAATGAATTATATCTGGATTTTTTTTCCTAATGGGAAATGAAAATGATCCAAAGGTGGCCAGTGCCCCTTTTAAAGCTTCCTGAAAAAGAAAACCAAATGGTATGAAAGCATCAAAGCCTATACATGATTCTATACATTTGTTATAATGTAGAATCCTTTGTTCTTCCTTCCTTGGAATCAGAAAGATAAATACAGGTCAGTCTGATGACTTGAGGCCAGCACTGTACTTGACATACCTTGATTTTGATCTTCAAGAGGATTAAATAGTTTTGCTCCCTGGAAATAAAACCAGTCAGTTCACTCTCAAATTGCATCTTTGAAAGTAAGGGGAGACAAAAAGGACTCGAGGCATAAATTATTGTAAATCCATTTCCATTGTCACTGGCAAGTAGAACCACGTGTACATCTGACTATTAAGGGCCAACTACGTCTATAAACAAAAAACACAACATTTTAATCAATAGGTCAAACGCAATGCATACCATTTCCTGTCAGAATAAAGAACAAACTAATGGTAAATTATTTTCTCTCTGTCATCCACAGGTAGTACAGCTCAGATGTTCAGAAGTTCTAATAAGGGTCATAGAAACTAAGAATGTTTTTCCTTGAGGCAAATGTTATCCAATCGTGCTTCCTATGTTGATGGAAACGTCCTAGATCTGTGCTGTCCAACAATGTAGCCACTGCCCACAGGTGGTTATTGAGCACTTGAAATATATGGTTAAGCAGATTGAGAAACTGACTTTTTAATTTTATTTAATTTCAATTAATTTTAATAGTCACGTGTTATTGGCTAACATATGTGATAACACAATTTAGGCATCAGGGGAATGATTCAACCAGAATTCCCTGGCAACACTCCAGGGATGTCCAACCTGCTGCCTGTGGGCCACATGCAGATTATTTGATTATTGTTTTGCTCATTTGTGGTGTCAGATATTATGACACTTATACACAGACCTTTTACTTGCTCATCAGCTTTCATGACTATTTGTGTTTTTAATGTGTGGCCCAAGACAACGCCTCTTTTTCTAATGTGCAGCAGAAAAAAAAAAGGTTGGGCACCCCTAAAAATCCCTGTGCTTTGACAGGCAAAATGATGTAGAAGATAGAGCAGGGTGTTATGGTTGGAGCATCTAGGGTCCAGTCCTCCAATTCCCCTATTTGAGAAGTTATTTCTTTTAATACTAAATTTTTGTAAAATAATAGTAATAATGCTTACCTTGCTAATTTCTTGTAAAGATTCATGGAGAAAATAGTCTTATAACACCTAGCAAAAGGACTGCTCACCAAATGTCAATGCTTTCTTATAATCATTATAAATATGTTGATGATTGAATACCAAGGCTTAAATTGCGCACCACCATCGTTGGCATTTTAGTTACTGTAGATATGAGTGGATTCTTGGAAAACCAGCTGAAATGTGTAAACTTATTCAGAGGTTGGATTTCATTCATTCATCAATATATACTTAAATGCCAGGTTACAAACAGCACTCTGCTAGGCACTGTGGGGATGATGGAAGGAAGCCCCAGGGGTATTATCCTCTCAGTTGTATGTAGTCAAAGGCAATCTGTGATTATATGAGTCAGGCAGTTGCAGTGATGGTCTGCCAAGAGTGAAAATTTTGACTCACAGCATAACTTACCTGGGGATAGATGTCAAAAACAGACTCCCTTCATAATTACCTGACTAGTGGCAGGAACTCAATATGATACTTTTCCTTTCACTCTTGTCTATTATTGATTTCAAACTCCTAGAGGCTAGGTAAGTCATCTTAACTTTACTTATATAGTGATAGAGTTACTCTGTTTTCAAAATATTCCTGTGGATGGTGGTTAAATTAACAAGTGTCAGATAATGCTTGAAGAACACTACTAATAGTCTCTTTCCAACAGTGTTTTTCCATCCTGAGGTTTGAACTAGCAGTGGAATGCCCGGGACAAATGAGGTAAGCTTTTGAACAAACATCCCAACTCAGGGTCACAGATCTGCATGTGCTAGGAGAATTATTCTCTGTGGGGAAACACACTGGCTGCTTGCCTCCACTCTCGGGGAGCAGAACGGCTCAGTACTATTGGCAAGAGAGTGCTGAAGCAGTCTAGAAAACAGAGTGGAAATCACAGCCTTGTGCTCCCAGGTCAACACATTTAATCCAAGCCAGATATACAATGACAGAAGTTCCAAGGATTGTCAAGGTCCCTGGCACACCCTAGTGTCCGTATCAAAGTCAACAGCACTGCCTGGCTTTTGGATTTCAAGAGGGAAGTTGGGCTAGCAACCACTATTACTCCCCAATTGCAGACAAAAACATGTGCTGTTGAATTATATCCCACTTATGAAGAGATGCAACATATTTTTTAAGTATATAAAGTGAAAAAGTTACATTCACTAGAGCTTTAATGCACAGAATATTTGATAAGTGAGGAACAACCCAATGAATTAGACTCTGCATATTGCCCTCTGTATCAACTATTCTAACTAGAAGGTACTGCAGGGATCAGACTGTGATTCATCTCATGTTAGGTTCTTGGCAGATGGAGGATTTGGAGGTGTCAGTAAAGCCCAATGTAATTAGAAAAATGATTTCTGAAATTTGGAGCAGCAATGGCTATTAATTGAGTCATATGCTAATTCCTCATATAAAGTTTCAGTGTAGATAGATGAGAAAAGTTGCACTTGCCATATCTTTTTCTCTACCATCGATAGATATAATAACAGATATAATAGCGTAAAGGGAGGTGGATTGGCAGAAAGTGTCCAAAAGAGTTTTATATTTAATAAAAAAAAATGACACACAAAAAAATCCAGGCACGAGGCAGTTGATTTCTCAATTGGGATGTATTTCAGGAAAAGATGGCAGTGTGCCTTCCCCATCAGGACTTGGTAATCATTCCACTATTCATGAACAGATGCCTTGGTCAGATCCCCAAGTGTAAGTGAATTCATTAAAAGATCTAGGGAATTGAGGTATTAATTCTAAATCATTACATATTATAGATTTTCTGGAAACAAGTGGGGGGACGTGGCAAGGAGAGGAAATACTAGAGATTATATCTAGCTTTTTGGCCAGAAGTTGGTCTCATAAGATCACCAAAAGAGCTTTTTTAACGTTAAGTTTTAAACTCTTAAAAACGTATATTTAAGCAGTTATTGTTACAGTGTCGAAGGTTGATGTAAGAAAAAGTAGAACCCTGCATGCTGCACACCATATATGGAAACCCTAGAAATCATCTCTTTGATGGAAGAGAGTGCAGACATCATTTTGTTCTTTGTATACTTTAAAAAGGAACTTTTCCGATATGATTTTTGTGAAGGAGACTCTGTCCTGTAGAATGTTTGAAAGGATGGTGTTTGTAATAGTAAGTAGTTCTTTAAATATATTGCAGCATATTTTTGAAATTTGGGCTTAGTTGCTCTCTTTCCAGATTTTTATTTTTTTACTCAGACAATTTGGCACTGGTTGATATGTGGGTGGATATATTTTCTCACCTGCACAATTAACTTGAAGTTATTTTTGGAATCGTTTTCATTTTCAGCTATTATGATGATACCATACTTGGGAAAAATGCTGTGCAGTTTGAGTTAAGAGTTTCTGAATATCTAAAGGCAAAATGTAACAATCGGGTCACATGAAGAACTTCAAAATAGCAACTGAATTTGTTTCATCAAGTCTAAAGATTTTGAGTGTACAATTCTTATAGATGGAGTCCTTGTTGTGTTAATGGACATGTTTGTTTAAGATTTATCTTAACCCTCTTATGGGGGATACATTAAATGCTTTTATCTACCTCTCTGATGACTTAATGTCAAAAAATTGGAGTTGTTTAAATTGCCTACATGAAATTTTATTGTATAAATACAATTGAAATGAACAACTAAAATATACTTTATGTCTACAATAAAATCATGACTGAATGTTTGCTATGTTAGAACTTACTTTTGCTTGTTTGCTGTTTTGGCTTTTCCTGTTAGTCAGTCCACCCCTGCCCTGTACTGCTGAAGCAAAGGTATGATGAATAAAATGATGTGACCCTGGTCAACATACAAGAAGTAGGGTTCTTAGCGATGGTGCAAACCATTTGAGTACAGGTATCGGACTTGGAAGAGATATATAGTTAGACATATATCTGTTTGATTTTTGTTTTAAAGCACGTGTGAGCAAATTGCAACCTGTAGGCAAAATCCAGCCTGTTTTTGCCTTTGTAAACAAAGCCTTATTAGAAAAAGGCCCATTGGTTTATGTATCTTCAATGCCTGCACTACAGTAGCAGACTTGAGCAACTTCCACGTAGATCATATGGGCTTTGAAGCCTAAAACGTTTATTACATGGTCCTTTACAGAAAAAGTTTTCCAACCCTGCTCTAAAAGACAGTTTTTTTGTGTGCTTCTTTTTATTTTGTTTTTGGATTTTCTCTTTTAAGAAAAAAATGTGGTAAACACTATAGATTCACTAATCCAAAAGACAGCCCAGCCCTCTTCACCATTGCTATTTCTAAAATATCGTCTGGAAACATCTATGTGTTCACTTTCCAATTTCTTTTTAGTTAAGGGCAACCATATGGCTTAGTTCCAGTCTTTGGTATATGAATAAAAGATAGCTGTGGGATTATGGGAAACAGCCACGGCTAGCACCATCCCATGCTCACTTTCTTGCCGTGAATACGAACATGATACCTTGAGCTGAGAACAGCTACCTTGAATCATGTAGGGAAGTCCAGGGAAATAGCAGAGATCCCAGTGATGATACCTTTGATTTTTGTTAATTGCAGTTGTAAGTTACTCTGGTTGGATACGGTTTGTCCTCATAAAACTTTACTTTGAAATTTATCTCCCAGTGTAGTAGTTTGAGAGATGGGGCCGGGGATGACCCAAACGCCTAGTGGGAAGCATTTGGGTCATCTATCCTTGTGGATAGATTAATCCCCTCTTTCTGGGATGAGCTGTTACTCTCCAACACAAGAGTGGGTTGTTAGAGAGTCTGGCTTCCTCTTGCTTCCTTTCTCGCTATGTGATCTCTTTGCACACATCCACGCTCACCTTCTTCTTCCTACCATGAGCTGAAGCAGCCTGAGGCCCTGACCAGGTGCAGCTGCCCAATCTTGAACTTTACAGCCACCAGAATTGTTACCAAATGAACCTGTTTTCTTTGTAAACTACCCAGTCTCAGGTATTCTGTTACAGCAACCCCAAAGGGACTAAGACATAAGCCTATCTAGCATAAAATGAGGATAATTTGAAATCTTATAAATCTCGAATTTTTCTTGGCAAGGAAGGAGATGGGGAGGGAGAGTTGCCAAAAACTCCGTTTAAAATAAAAATAGATGGTCTGAATATTCTATATAAACATGTTGTGCTAAATTATGACTATTCTCTCTAAATGGGACATAGTTCGTTGATCTCCTCCTAACCTCTTTCTCTTCATTAATCTATTTATTTAACTTCTATTTATTTTAGAGGTCTGTGCTCCTGTCTCCAAAGATGGCTGCACACAATCTCTCCCCTCCGTGTTTACTGGCACAATACAGGCATTTGCCCTTCCCTTGAATCCAGACTGGCCTTTTTGACTTACGACCCATTCAAGCTGATGTGACATCCTGGGATATCTGAGCCCAGGCCTTAACAGAACTGGCAAACTTTTATGGAAACAAAGAGAAGAAAGTGAGGCAAGGAGGAGGGTGGAATCAACTGGGTCAAGTGCTGCAGAGACGACCAGGAATGGACCATTGGCTGTGGGGACATGGGTGGCATTCATGATCTGGGTGATAGCAGCCTCTGTGGAGTGTTTGCAGAAAAATCCTAACTGAAGCAGATTCAAGGAAAAAAAATTAGGGAGAAAGACACTGGGGACAATAAGTACAAATAATTGTTTCATCTCTTGCTGGAAATTCACAAGCAACAGAGCAGTAGCAACTGAGGGGAGGTGATGATATATGGCAATTTCTTAAGAAGGCAGAAATAGCACCAACTTATCTAAATGCTATAATACAATTCTTAGCTTTAACCTACAATTTAAAGATAGTATAGACTTGTAAAAGCAGGATTCCGAAAATCAAGGAACATAATATCGCAGCAAATTCTCTTCCTGGCATTTTGATTTCATCATTTGTAGCATGAATGAAAATTTTCATTGTTATATAGTGATTGGCCTGTTAAAATTTCCTTATTTGTGGTTTTAAGGTTGATAGTTGTATCTTTAAACTTGATAATCTCGTTGTTCCAAATACTTCTATCTGAAGTTGGTAAAAAATATAAAAATTGATTTCAAGAAAGATGATATTAATAAGTTAGTTTTTTTGTATAAAGAAATAAGGTTCTAAATATAAAGAAATCTTCACTCTTATAATTATCCAAAATTTGGAGGCATATGTAAGTGGGAGAGGATGTGGATACAGGAGATTAAAATATTATTATATAAACAAAGTTATAAGTGTCTGTAGCTTATTATATTCAACCAGCTAGTCTATTAATAAATTTGTTAAGTTGACCCTATTGTGTCATTAGAACCCATGAAAAATATGTTACCATATTTTATCCTGGTCAGACCATATGTTTGCCAGAGTGACTAATGGTAATTTAGACAGGAAAGACCAAGCAAGAACCATTGCAAACGAATGACCCCCTCACCTCTGTAGTTGAAACATATCCTAGGTGTTATGCTTGTTTATGCTTCTTCTATTTCATTGAAGATCACCTCTGTAAACTACAGCTTAGAAAAGTAAATCCCTATTGCTCTTATGACAAAAATATAAATGAAAGATGTGATGCACGATGGATAAATGAATAGAATATTTTGGACTGAAAGGATCCAATGATCTAAGTAAATATTTATAATCATTCTGATGTCTTTTTAAGAATTATGCCCTTTATAGCATAATATTTTATAATATTTTGTGTACAATTTCAGGTTTATTTCATGTTGGCTGGCACCTGCTTTCTGGGTTCTCAAGGGTACAACATGTGTTTCAGGCTAGTGCCAATAATATTTTTACATGGTCTCTTTCATGGTACTTGTAGGAAAATTCTTCTTGTAATTGGAAGGCAGAAGTTGTCTGTAGTCCAATTACATGTGCATAATTGTCTGTGTTCACTATACCCAATGTGTGACTGTCAGCGGTAGTGAGGGTAATGTTTGAGTTCCTTCCCATTTTAATAATTAATTACATTTTCTTCTAATAAAGGGGATTGGGAAGGAAGCTTCATGTTTTTGTCAAACTCAATTGTTTCAATTTCCTGGTGTTAAAATAAAATGTATCCCTTTAAAAAGAATGGGAATTTAATTATAACAATTTAAATTACTCTTTGTTTTTGTTATAAAGGCAACCTTATTGACCCACCATGGCAATATCTATGGCAAGAATTTGATAGGCATTATATAAAATTGGGGTGTCTTTTTGCTTCTGAATAGATTCCTACAACAATATTTATAAGATTTTTTTCACTGGCCCCTATCACATGCCAAATACTCCTCTGGTATAGCAGAAGAACTCTACTATACTATTTATTTCCATGAATGATTAAGCCCACCTGCTCACAAATGCTCACCTTTCTCTGTCCCATATAAGGTGACGAGTGTAGCTCACCCAGGCTAGCCCTGGAGCAATTGGAGGTTGATATAATTTTGTTCTTGGAAACTTTTTTTCCTTTTTTTGAAAATTTAGACAGAAGACCAAAAAATGTTTGAGATCTTAATCAGAATTACAACTCTGATTTTCAGACATTTATTCTCTAACAAACACTGTACAAGGTGTTCTCTGTGCTTGGTCTCACTCAAGTCTTACCACCCCTTTAGGAGTTAGGTATTATTTTGTTGCCAGGAAATTGAGTCTCAGAGAGGTTCTGTAACTTGGTCAGGGTAACACAGGCAGGAAGTTGTAGCAGATACAAGCCTAGGTTTAGGTGACTCCAAAGCCTCTACAAGTTAAGTCGCACACATGCAGCCTCTCTCAAGAAAGGATTCACTAATGGTAGACACCAGGACTTTACAGCCTCATAGGCATTTGCTGTACTGATTTCAGAAGACCCCAATTCTGTCCAGCCTTTCAGAGCCGTTCTAAAGAATGCTTGAGGTGAGGCCAAAAACATTAAAATGGGGGCTCTGACATCAATCAGACCTGAGTGCAAATTCAGCCTCTACCACCAGCTTTGTGACCCTATCTAGAAGGCCTAACTTCTAGTATCCCCATCTGTAAAGTGGAAATAATAACAGTATTTACCCCAGAAGGTTTTTGAAGGATGAGGTTAAATAAAACTGGTGATAAGTTTGACTTAGTGCTTGGTACTATTTTTGACTCAAGCCAGGCGATGACCTTGCCATATCAAAGAAACGTAACATTTAACAAAGGAAGATTCAAATGGCAGAAGCCACGGGCAGCAAGGGGGAGAGAGGCTTTGGAGTCACCTAAGAGAAAAATAGACTTTGGAGCCAGGAAGATTTTAATTTGCATCACAAAGCTATTTTTGCATGTTTTGGGATCTCCAATGAATATTTTGTTTAGAAAAGGCAATTCTTATCTCTTTCTGAAGACATATGATCAGAGCAAAAACGGAATAGGGACTAATTGGAATGTTTTTGATAAAAAAGTTTCAGTGTCTGAACATTTTTGTGAGACATTCTTCACTAGCATGCCATTTTACAGCCTGCCCTGTGAAAATTTTGTGTAAATATTTATGTTCACTTATGACGGGCACATGTTTTCTGGGCTCTCAAAAACAGGTACACTAGTTTTTAATTCACATCACAAAACTCAGGTTACAATGTTCTTGCCCTTGGGCAAGTCCATAAAACTCTATTAGCCTCTGTTTTCTCACATAAAATTGGGTTATTAATATGAGATAGTATACGGAAAGTGCTTTGCACCCTTCTTAGCACCTGGGTAGATTGCAACGAACGGTGGCTATTTTACTGCTTTTCACAAAAGCCTCATCATGAGTTTATGTATTCATTCAACAAGTCGTTTGAGTGCCTCCTGTCTGCCATAAGCAGTGCTAAAGGTTGGGGCCACAGTGATCCCCATAGTGGTAAGATTTGCTTTCCAGAGGAGGGGAAAAGTGAATAAATAAAGCAGTATATAGAACGAAATAACTATTGAAGGTTTGTGATCATAGCTCCTAAAAAATTAAACTGTGAAAGAGGAACTTAGCATTCTTCTCTAAAAAGTTGAAACTTAGGTTGAAGCGTGAACGTTGAGAAGGTGTGAGCTAGGCAAAGAGCAGCAGTTACAGCAAATGCAAAGTCCTGTAAGTGGGAATGAACTTCACTTCTCGGTTTCCAAGCAAAGCAAACATGAGGACAGAGAGAAGTAGGGGCTGAGCTCAGGCAGGTGGGCTGGGGCCAGGAAGAGTTTGCTAAAGAGTTGGGTTTGTTATTCTACAGATATGGAAGAGCAATTTATGAGTTTTTAAGTTGGGAAGGAGTGTGATTCTTTAAAAGATGACTTTGGTAGATATGTAGAGAATGGATTAGAGGGAGGCCTGTGCCAGTGAGTCTCCATAAAAGGCCATGGTGTCCTGGGTTCCAGCAGGAGTGGTGTGATGGGCCAGATCTGTTGAGAGCTCTTAGCAGATTGAACCATCAGGATTCCCAGATGGATTGGCCTTGTTGGGGGTGAAGAAGCAGTGGCCACTGAATGAATCAGCGTCAAGTCTCATTTCTGATCAAGAGTTTCGCTACTTATAGAAAAGATGGCTATTTATTATCATGTGAGAAAAATGCTGGGCTAGATAGAAAGTGTGTTGGGTCAATCTAGATGCCAAAATGGAGAGGTTTGGTTTTCTCATCGGGAAAAATTCTAGCATTCCACTAGAATTGTCTAGACAACAGTTCTCAATTTTCCTTTTTGCAGGAGTTTGCTGAGCCATGTTGAAGCCCAAAGGAAAAAATGTTTGCCCCTAAATATGCTTATTAAAACATCCTCCCTGGGCAGCGCCTGTGGCTCAGTGGGCAGGGCGCCAGCCCCATATACCAAGGGTGGCGGGTTCAAACCCAGCTCCGGCCATACAGCAACCAAAAATAAAATAGCCAGGCATTGTGGCAGGCGCCTGTAGTCCCAGCTACTTGGAAGGCTGAGGCAAGGTGATCGCCTAAGTCCAGGAGTTGGAGGTTGCTGTGAGCTGTGTGATGCCATGGCACTCTACTGAGGGCGATAAAGTGAAACTCTGTCTCTACAAAAAAAAAAAAAAAGAACAGAAGAATGCACCAAGCCTGTAGTCCCAGCTACGTAGGAGGCTAAGGCCAACACAGTGAGACTCTGTCTCAAAAAAAAGAAGAATGCACCAAAACTCTAGGAGGCTGAGGCAGGTGGATTGCCTGAGCTCAGGAGTCTGAGACCAGCCTGAGCAAGATCGTAGTGGCAGGTGCCAGTAGTCCCAGCTACTCTCCAGGCAAGGGGGTCCCTTGAGTCCAGGAGACTGAGGTTGCTGTAAGTGATGACACCAGGGCACTCTACCCAGGGCAACAAAGTAACAATTGTCCCAAAGAAAAAAACAACAGCAACAACAACAAAATCCTCCCCTATTTTGAACCAAGTAGACAAAATAAAAGTCCTACAGTCAGAGAACATGACTCCATGGCAGTTACTAGGGAGGAGGGAGAGGGGAGGATGGTGAGGAGCTGTTTGATGTGTACAGAGTTGCAGTTCGGGAACAGAAAAAGTTCCAGAGATGGATGAAGGGATGATGGGGATGGCTGGGCAACAATAGGCATGCACTTTTCACTGAACGGCTCACTTAAAAATGTTTAAAGTGGTAAATTGCATATTATGCATATTTTACACAATAAAAAAAATGCAAAAATAAAACTATACAACAGTTCATGTTGTCCAGTCTTTTCAAAGTTCAACAGCAATCTTAAAAACCCACCCATTAGTGATCACACAGGTTTCCAGGGCCCCGGAACCATGGCTGATGGGGTATGATGGCTCCTACTGCACAATAATGCAGGATTGTAAAACAAACAGCCCAGGGTCATCAGTCTTCACTGAGCATTTTGATATATTATTCATCATTAGTTCTTTTGCATTAATTTCATTTTCTGAAAATCATGCATTAAAATATTACTTATCTGGAGGAACTGATTTATTGTGCCTTAAGTTTTGTCCCTGAGGCACAAAATAAACTTCCAGATATTACCTTTTTGTTTCTGATTGAAGAACCATCCCCCAAGTGCTTAGCAGTTTTGTTGTGGACTAAGCATCTCTCAGAAATATACTTTTTCTCAGGCTCTCCCTGCGGAGCAAGACAGATTGGTTCCTGCTGCTCTGAAGCTTCCCTAATCCTGCCAAAGGTGTCTGCCCTGCCCCCTCCATTCCATGCTTCTCACCTCCCCCAGGACCCAAGTTAAGGTAGGAGAGGTTAGGAACCTACTCCCTGCAGCTGAGTTCTCCATCCTCCTTCTCTGTTTTTATTTTTGCTATTGTCCACCCCTGTGCCTCGAAGCTGCCCATGGAAGACTTTTACCTCTCCTCTGTAGGGCAAAGAAAGTGATATTATCCCACAGTAGAGTGTGGATTCTATGCAGCAAAACTCCTTTATTTTTCCCATAATACGCCTAGTTTGGGCATATTGAAAGCACCTTGGCTTTCAGACTACTCACTTCTGCAATGGTTTTACAAAGTCCATTCAGAAATGAACTTGATGTCTTTGTCATAGGCTTGAGGTGACCTTCCCTGAAACAGCTGAATGGTTAGAAAAGAATATCGGGTTCAAACAACCAATAGTGGCAGGAACAGCCATATAAGATCTCAAATATGATCATCCCACTAGGGAAGATTAAGTAAGCTTATGATGAAGGAAGAATTACCCTAGGCTAAGAGTCGATGGTCTGGGTTGTTGATGTGACCATCGCTGGAAGGGACAGGTTTTTCACAAGAAGGGCATATTGTATGGTGCCTAAAGGCTTGAGCTTAGAAATAAGATAACCTAGGTCTGGACCTTGGCTGACCCAACCCTGCCTGTGAGACACTGGAGTATTATTTCATCTCATTAAGCCTATTTATCTTCTTTAAACTTCACTAATAATTATAACCCCCAGCATACAAGGCACCTAGATCAGGAGTTTACTAAGCTCATCCAAGCTCTTTTCCTCTCCTGTGAAAGGCAATGAATGTCTAGCATCCAGGATTAAACATGATGATGCAAGCAAAGTGCTGGGAACAGTGCCTGGCACATGGCAGGTGGTCAATTACATCATGACTGTCATTGTTTTTCTCCACTTACGACAGAAAAAATAATATCTTCCCTGGATGATTCATAGTTTGTCAAAAGACTGAAATGATGTTGTAAATATGAAGCAGCACTGTGTATTACAAATGCTAGGTCAATATAAGGGATCCTTTGGTAATGATTTCAGTGACTAATAACCATAATTGTAGGGAAGTTAGGAATCAAATTTTTTAATGGTCCTCAGTCATGTTGAATGTCCTGTGAGTAGTGCAGGAGCAGTATTCATGTATTTATCCATCTATTTATCCACATTTAATGAGCACCTACACCATACCAGACATGGTTCTGGCATTGTTCTCGGGATACAGCAGTATGCAAACCAAAAGCCAAAATATTTCAACTTTGGATATAAGAACTGTGAAATGTCTATAAACATCCAAATTAAGATTTCAAGTGGGCAGCCGCATACATGATTTTAGAGATGTAGAAAGAGGGACATCTGGCTTGGAAATAGAAATTCAGGAGTAATCAGAGTTTATATGCTACATAGAGTCAAGCTATGAACCAGCTTAAAATCTAATCCTAATCTCCTCCAGGCCCAAAATTTTGATTCTTTTTTCTTACAAGTAATAGAAAGGCAAAGGTATTATTTCCAGAGATAGAGACAGAGTTTGGGGAAGGAAGGCGTAAATCTTTCAGAAGAACTCAAAAATACAATGTAATTAAAGGTAAAATTTACTTGTTTATCTTCCTAACATTTTAATTTGGCTTTGAGGGGGAAAGCAAATTTTATAAACTTAGCAAACACTTACAGATGGGTTCTTTATTTGGACTAAGGTCCATTACATAAAATCATAAAACAACAAAAGCATATTTCTGACTGTTACACACACTCTTTATTAAGCAACGCCATGAAGAAGAAAACAGACCAAATGGCCAACATGAAAAAATGCTCAACATCACGAATCATCAGGGGAAATGCAAATTAAAACCACAATGAGATACCACTTTACCCTTGTCAGAATGACCATTCTTAAAAAGTCAAGACAATAGATGCTGGCGTGTATGCAGAAAAACACCTATCCACTGCTGTAGGGACTGTGAATTAGTACAATTTCTATGGAAAACAGCGTGAGATTCCTCAAAGAAATAAATGGAGGCCTACAGTTTGTTTCAGAAATCCTATTACCAAATACCTACAAAGGAAAAGAAATAGTTTTATCAAAAAAAATACCTGCACTTGAATGTTTATCACAGCACAATTCACAATCACAAAGATGTGGAATCGACCTAAGTGCCTATTAATTCATGAGTGGATTAAGAAATAGGATACACACAAACACACCTCAGTAATAAAAAGAAATGAAATAATGTCTTTTGCAGCAATTTGGATGGAATTGGAGACCATCGTTGTAAGAGAAGTATCTCAAGATGAAAAAATAAATACTACATATATTCTTTAATAACTGGGAGGTAAATAATGGGCACAGCTAGGCACAAAGAGATGTTAAGGTCACAGGAAATCAAGAAAGGGAGGGAGAGGAAGGAAAGGATAAAAACTTACCTATCAGGTACAATGAACACTATTTGGGCAATGGACACACTAAAAGTCCTGGTTTAAGCACTATAAAAGGGATCCATGTAGCAAAAACATTCACATCCCCTTAATATTCTGAAACAGAAAAAGAAGAAATCAGCAATCATCCCAAATTCTGTGACTAAAGAGAACATTGAGAGATTTTTCTCAATCTCTTTTTCATAAGTGAGATCTATAATTGTTAATCAAGATCTGAATTATATTACATATTAATTTTTAATAGTTTTCTTTCACTATTATATCAGAAGATTTATAGTATGTTTAACATTTGGTGTAGGTTTGGTCAAGGGGACATACACTGATCTATTAAATATTCCTCAATTGTTGAACACCAAAGTTGTATCCACTTTTTCATTAATAATCTGTGTGCATGTATATGTGTATGCTATAATTCATTTTAACTTCATGCAATTTCCTTAGAAAAAATTACAGCAGTAAATTATTGGATTGAAATATGTAAATATCTTAGTATGTGTAATCTAATTACCTTTGAGAAACGTGGTACCAATTTGCACTCTCAGAGAAAAAAGTATCATCCTTAATATCCACACCAGGGTATTTTATAATGAATAATTTTGAATATGCTTATTAATTCTGATTTTTGTGGCTTTTCTAACATCTTAGTGCATACTATTTTATCTTTTCATTTATAATAGTCATGCATTTTTTTCTTCAAATTATTTTATATTTCCAAAACAATGTTAAACAACAGTGGTCATACTGGCCAATGTCTTGAGGTAAAATTTCTGGAAGGAAATCTATGATACACAGCAATTGTACCAGCACAACTGGGAAAAAATTACATAAGTCACAGAGCAGATATTAAGAAGAAAATGCAAAGTGATACATGTTTATGGGTGCTTTGAATTTGTTTGCCATTTGAAAATAATTAGTAATATTTGCTTGTATTAGGTTTATCCTAGACACATTTCTACTGATCTCATTTGAGAATGAATAAGGTTTCCTGTATATTTTTGAACTAAAGCAAATTAAAGCCTTTTCATTTAAAATGGATTCAAAATAATTTTATAAATTATGTCTTAACATGTATTTCTAGCTCTCTCCATACTTTAGATATCCCAGTTTCTTTAACCAATCAACAACAAATTTTCTAATGCAATGCTTTTTTCTAACAATCTAAATAATCATAACATATTCTCAATATTCATACAATTTTTCTGTCAACAGCACACATCTTTGTGATTCTTAACAAAACTGTATATTTGACTAGTTTAAGTACATAGAAGATATTACTGAACATTCTTACGTTAAAATAAAATATTATAAAATAGATTTTCTATAACCTGAACTTGCTCTTCATAATTTTTGGTGTCCTGAGGAAGTCCTATAAATTTTATATCCCCCCTCCAAATTTGACTTTTCAGTTCATATAGGGAGTGTGTGGTAGAAAAATGTAAATGTTCGATGTTCTTCTGAGACACACATAAATATAGATTTGTTGGAATTACTACAGCTATCTGTCAGCCTCATGGGTTTGGGAGCCAAAATTCCCTAATTCCAAAATTATGGGCATGTGACTAAATGTAGTTTATATTGCTTTGTGAAACTAGGACTTCCATATACACAAGTTAATAGACTGAAAAAAATGGATGTGGGCTAATGAGAAAGAGATCTTAATTCATCTTTTAGCAATCATTTGCAAATGTGACTCTTAGACTCATTCTGTTTTAGAAGCATCTAAAAGAAAATACATGAATCTCACATTTTTAGTCTTAGAAATTTACAATGGAAATAGAGATAGAAATGTTTGCACTTGGAGTAAGCAGCCACCTCGTATTTCTTCCCTTTCTCCCTTCTCCTTTTACTGGTTGGCAAGCCCACCTACTCATATTCCACAACACCCTTGTCGTTTATTTTAGTTTTGGAGGCAGACTTTATAATTGGACACACTTAGTGGGCAAATTCCAGTTGTACACTCCCAAGTTAATTGTTTAAATTCTCTGAGTCCAAGTTTCCTCATCTGTAAAATGAGGTAGAAGTACGGGGTGTGTGACAAAAGTACCAATTTCTTTGAGTTATTATGTAAATAAATTGTATTTAAGTCCAGATCCTGATACAGTGCCAGTAGGTATGATAGTATTTGATAAGAGTGTTGATTATTTTTTATAGTTAGATTTCCCCCAACCTGTAGAGGTTTATGGAATTAAAACAAAACCCCGACAAATGTATTTATTGATATCATTTCAGTAAAATGATCACATGAAACAACACTTCCATATGTATCAGTTTTTCACATTAACATACTGCATACAGCTGTAACATAGGGTAGTGTTTTCCTTTTAAGGGAAGTAAGCAGAATGATGATTGTATGTGATAACAGTGGTGAACTTTTTTGCTTTAATAATACTGTTTTTGTATTTGTATATACTTAAAATATAACTGGAACTGGAACACCAAACCCTGGATTTCACAGTGATATTTTTTTTAAATGATAAAAATGATTTAGAAAGGCCATTAAAAATAATTACTAAATAACAGTAGAGATTTCACACAAATATGGTGCCGTATTTTGGTTTGCACCTGCCAAAACTCATGTTTAAATTTGATCCCCCAAGTGTCAGTGTTTGGGGCAGTGTTGGGGTCATGCAGACTTGTCCCTCATGAATAGATAATGCTCTCATGGGGTGATTCAATTCTCACTCTCATAGGATTCATTCCCAAGATGGCAGGTTGTCAACAAGAGTTTGGCTTCCTCAGTTTCTCTCTTGTTCCCTCTCTTACCATGTGAAGTCTTTTCACGCACTTACTCCCCTTCCACATTCCACCATGAGTGGAGCAAGCTGAGGCCCTCACCAAATTTACCTACCCAATCATGAACTTTCAAGCCACCTGACTCATAAACCAAATGAATCTCTTTTCCTTATAAATGACCAAGCCTCAGGTATGCAGTTATAGCAGCACTAATCGAACTAAGATATATGGGAAGAGTTATGAATTTTGTACACTATGATTTGGAAAACATTCACCTAGGGAAATGTTCAAGGGAATAGAGATGGTTGTCATTTGGAATCTCAAAAGAGAATCTGTAAGAATTTTTTATTACAGTTAAGGGTTAAGGTCAAAATATGATCCACTAGTGTTTTAAATTGTTCTATCACTTTGTTCTATCACTCATTATTCTTTTCTCTTTTTTTTCTTCATTCTTCTTCACATTGGTAATTTATATCATAGACATTTGCTTTCTCTCTATGAACAAGGGTTATTTTTCCAGCACAAATTAAAGTCTACATTAACAAAGGTTTTTCTGGGTAGTATTTCATATCATTACACAATCCAAGAGTGAAAAGTCAAAGTGAAGAACCACAAAATGTTTTCTAAATTAGCCACTAACTTGGGGAAATACTGAATTTAGCAATGATGAGGAAATTCTAGGCTATCCCAGAAGGCAAGTTTCAATTTAAGCCTTTGCCTTCCTCTTGCATAAGGCAATTGCTAGCAAATCAGTTTAAAGAAGTCTCATTAATGCTCCTTGGATAAAATACAATATCTAGTAATTCGGATCCATTAATTCAGTGATCATTGAATAATCACTGTTTTCTCTGAATAATATGAAATGTAAGTACAAATCGGTTTATTTAAAAAAAAATTCTTCATTGCTAATTCCCAATTCTAATTTTTCCACAGTTTTGTTCTATTTTTTTCTGAATTTTCTTTTCTATTTATTTTCACTTTTTGCAATTCGAAAACACTATTGAAAATGTGGTTAAGATACGATCTATTTCTTTCTAAAAGAAATATACCTTTTTAGCTTAGGTTTCCTTTTTGAAAAAGCTCAAAGCAATTTTGTTGGCAAAAACATCCCCTTTGCCTAAGGCAAAAACTAGTGAAATTATGCCATAAGAAAGAGATTATTAAATATTTTATTTTGCTTTTTGAAAAAAGTCATGAGCAAACATTTACAAGGTTCTTCTTTATACTGGCTTCTTTTTATAAACCTTTACTAAAAAACTTCTTGTCTTCTTCCTAATCACATTTCTTTAGTATGTCTTTAGTACTTACTAACATTCAACACGTAATTAAGCAGCCCTGTTTTTTTCCATGTTACATAAAAGCGTGACCCTGTATGGTCTGCTAAAATCCAAGTTTATTATGTCCTTGTCTTTTGGTATTATCCATCATCTCAAAGCTGTTCTGTAGAGTTAATGTGTATATTTATATAGACTGTCTTTTAGGGGAACGTGTGGCTATTGGCAGAGTCTTGGGTCCTTTATAATTTCAGTTGTTATTTATTCTGGAGGAATAGAACTAGGTTTGAGGAATAATAAAACACATATTTCTTCCTGGAATACCACCTGAAAATACATTTCCTTTCATAAATTCAGTGGGTAGTTGGCTTTTTTTTTTCTATGTTTGATATGAGAGAGTAAGGGAATTAATATTGGAATGCCTACAATACGCATGTACTGTTTGGGGGGCACTTCATACAGGGTAGACATAAAGTTCATGTGCAATTTAAAACACTTTAACATAGTAAATTGCACATTAACTTTATGAACACCCAGTATTTATGTTTTCTTAATAAAAATCTCAAAACAACATTGTTTTTTGAAGTTCATCATGCATGAGTTAAATTGGTAAATTTTTCTGAAAGCTTCTAAAGAAATATTTTAACAAAACTAGTAAAGTATGGCGTATATAGCAAAACGTATTTCAATATTATAAACAGTGTGTATGATGAACATTTTTTTTTTCTTAAACACCTTGGTAGGGAGACAAACTTCTATATAGTCGACATTGCCTACATATTTGATTGTCACAGATACTCAGTTCATAAATCATTTTAGTTTCAGGAGATGCAGAAAAAAGAGACTGGGTGGATAATATTATTATTCTCCATAACGATCTATGAATTCCAATAATGGTCTTAAGATTTCATAGGTCCACCCTCCCCTCCTTACCCAGTGTAGACTCATCCAAGGTTTGGCATGTAGAGAGAAGTCCACGTTTGAATTATCCTTCCTCAAACAGTTTAAAGCATGAAAAGCTGGAGATGAGAGGCCCAGGCCAAAAAAAATTTCTGGAGCATTGGTGGGGAGACAAAATGAATACTCAAGGCCAGGGATGGAGGAGCAAACAATGAAGCAAAGGAGCATAACAATGGTCTTGAATGGAAGCAGAAGGAGGCAGGTACACAGACATGGGTGCATAAGCTGGGTTTCTTAATAGTTCAAAGCTGACCCTACATAGCACAGCTCCCTTTAAGGAGCCTTAGGGCTTTTTTTCTTGTCTTATGCTGTAGATCACAGATTGGCAAACTATGACTCACAGACCAAATCTGGCTCACAATCTTTTGTGTAAATAAAGCTTAATTGGAATACAGCCACACTCATTCCTCTAATAATTTTCTATGCCTCCTTTCACCCTACCGTGGTGGAGTTGAGCCATTCTCACAGAGACTCTGTGGTTTACAAAATCTAAGATAGTCACTATAGAGTTCTTTACATAAAATATTTACTGATTCCTGCCATAGGAAATCTTGTAATAGGATACCAAATGTCTTTATTTTGATCTTCTGATCACAGATAGAGATATAAAGTTAGATGTACACAAATATGCATGTATATAATGTATGTAGATATGTGTGTATGTGTATATGTGTATATATTTTTGTAGAAATTTCTTTACATTTAATAAAAGGTCCTTCCTGACAAGGAATAGATATTATGATTTTTGTCAAATTTCACTTTTAGAATCTACATAAAAATTTCCAGGTTTTGACAAACAGTTTATAGTTTTCAAAATATAAGGTCTATATTTTGGAATTGTCTCAAATGTATTTCTCACCAACTTTCACAATACTGATTGTATGGAATTATTAAAATGGGTTGTGAATGGATTTCAGGTTCCCTCAAGGATCTGAGTGATTAAAACTTTCACTGTTATTAAATTTAGAGTATAATAAGTTAGCATGACATCTTCATGGATATTTATATGGTTCATTATAACATTCTCCTGATATTATTATCATTATTATTATGTTTGCTTATATCCTTTGGGGAGGAAAAAGTTGATGTTTAAGGTCATACAATTTCAAAATAACTCATTATCCATGACTTTGAGATGTAGGAATGTTGTGCATCAAATTTAACCCATATAAGACATTAATGGACCTGATATTGACCTGGGCCCATGTAGATATCCTTCCATATGGCACTTTTGATCTTGTCAGGATTCAGAGATACCCGGTAGACACAGAAGACCAGATGGGAAGGAGCTACACTGACTTGATATAATTAATCTTCTTGGGATTCAAGCCTAAGAATGAAAACCATAGTTAGGATTATACATAGCTTGAATGAGTTTAGAAATTTTCATATTAAATAAATATGACTTTCTTCTGCTTCTGAGCATGATGGAGTGGTGATACCAGATTTGTACTCCTGTCATAAATAATCAGAATCTGAAAATTCATAAGAAATGACATCAGATAAAATGTAGCACCAGGCTGTGATGCTTGAGAGAAAGAAAACAAAGAAGCAAACCTCGTGATTGTCCTGGATATCTGTCCCAGGAGCTTTTCAGACCAAAATGTAGCCTTATGACGCAAGGCACAGCAGTCTCCCTGAGTTGAAAAGTTGGAGCTTGGAGTTTGATAATCCTGAAGCAGCTTGAGAATGATGGATAGGATAGTGGAGAGAAAGAAATTATTCAGAGATACAAGTCCAAAAACCTGCCAAAGGTCACCTTGAGTCTTTGGCACAATACTAAACTGTTCATGTGTAAGATGAAAATTCATGAGGCCAGAAAAAATAAATAAACACATAAATAAATAAACTGTCTAAAATAATAATTATAGTAAAAGCAAAAATATAAACAAAGACAAATCAGTGAAAGAAGAACTGCCAGGTAACTGAAAGTGGAAAAATTCCCAGAGCTCTCACAGCCTGAGAGACATTCAAGTTTGAATGACATGACTTTACTAAACAACGGGGCATTGTAGATACCAAGAAGGATCACCACATAGTATAACGTAGACTAAACAAGCCCTAAATTAAATGTTTTTCTATCTAGATCCTGCCTATTAACATTGTAAAATGACACTGAAAGCTAAAAGCTTAATTGATAGCCAGAATAAAATTTAAAAATTGTCAACACTTTTTAAAGAAATGAAAATCCAGACATTTAACAATCTTTTAAAAAATTTCCAGCATTTAACCACAAATTATTATACATGAAAGTACAAGGAAAAAAACAATGTGACCCCTGACCAAAAGAAAAAGCTATTATGAATATGTTAAATGATTTAAAGGAAAATATGAACATAATAAAAAGATAAATGTACCTTATAAAAAGACAATGAAATGAAACTTTTAGAGACAAAAATATAAAAACTAAAATAACAAATTCACTGGATGAGCCTAATAGTAGATTGGACACAGCAGAGAAAAAGAATCAACAAGCTTGAAGGTATCATAGTAGAATAGAAACAATCTAAAGCAGCGGTTCACAACCTGTAGGTCATGACCCCTTTTTAACAATGAAAATACATTATGGCATTAGGAAGGTTGAGTACCACTGATCTAAAGTAAAGCATCGAGAAAATCCCTGAATCTAATAAATGGAGATACAGTGACTTGTGGGACAATATAAGGTACTGTAATATGCATGTAGTTGGAGTCCAGAAGGAAAGGGGAAAACTGAAGGCTATAGATATAGATATAGATATAGATTATAGATATATACATACACACCACACACACACACACGTATTTTTAAATATATAATGGCCTAAATTTGTTCACATTTTATGAGAACTGTAAAATAACAGCCAAGAAGCTCAATCACTTACAAAGAGGAAAATCACAAAGATACAGTTATATGTGTACATCGTAATCAAATTTTCAAAAACCAATGATGAAGAGAAAAAATTTAAAAGCATTAAGAGAAAAAGGGATATTAAATATAGGGAATCTATTTTACATCATGATGACTAGAGTTAATAACAATAAGTTGTATTCTTGAAGGTCACTGAGAGTGGATGGTAAATCTTTTTTGTTCAAAAACATGGTAAGTATATGCAGTGATGTATATGTCAATTAGTTCAATTTAACTATTCCACACTGTGTATATATTTCAAAACATCATATTTTACACATAAATATATATAATTTTTTACTTATCAACTAAATATACCAGGGAAAAAAGATAAGGATTACTGCTAACTTCTTATCAGAAACAATTTAAACCAGAAGACAGTGGAACAACACCATCAAATTCCTGAAAAAACAAAAACTTCCAGTTAACCTAGAATTCTGTAACCAATGAAAATACTCTTAAAAATATAAAAGATGTGTAATTTGTAGACAAAGAAAATCTGAGAGCATTTGTTGCCAACAGAATTGTACTTCAAGAAATGTTCAAGGAAGCACCTGGAAATTGAAATATATGGAGCAAATTTAGAAGACTGATTTTTTTGGTTTTAAAAATATCTTAAAAGTAATTGACTGCTTAAAGTAAAAACATCAATAATTTATTGAGAGCTTTATAGCATATGTAGAAATAAATTTTATGACAACAAGGCCACAAAAGATAATAGGAGAGAAATGGGAGGTTTTATAGTATACCTGACATGATATGTGAAGGTAGACAGTGATAAGTTAAAGATGCTTACTGTAACTCTATAGCAAGTACAGCTGAAAAGCTAATGGGCTGTTAGAGGAAATTAATGTCAGTTCTAGAGAGAAACTCAATCCAAAAAAGAGGTGGTAAAGGGAGATAAATGGAGCAAAGGAGATGAGATGAGTAGAAAACAGTAAATAAGACCATAGACTGTGGAACATTGAAACATCAAATGTAAATGGTCATGTAATTGAGAATTTTGCTATAAGACTATATTCTGACAAGCCAATATAATTATTGATACCAACCATTATTTTCCTTTGTGACATTTTCCCAAAACTATATTTTATTTTAATAAATTGGTGGCATGGCAAAAAGGCATTATATTTCAGAAATGATGGTTTTTCTTAAAAATTAATTTCATAAAATATAATTAAGTTTAAAAATTCATCACACATAACAACATTGTATGCAAATAAAGCAAAAGTCATTTAAGAGAAAGAAGACCAGAAGTCTGGGTCTCAGAAGAATTAGGCTTTGCTAAAGGAAAAGAATAGAAGAAAAAATTCAAATATTTAAGTGCTCATCATGGAATGTGTGAGTGTCTATTTAGGTTGCAAAACTGTCCCAAGTAATCACATGTCTTTATCCATCCCATTTAACCTATCTGGTGTTTAATTTCTCCTTCTGTAAAATGAGGGTATAGTCTGTATCATTAAGGTTCTTTGGGACCAAAGATCAAATTAAGGCATATTAATCTAATGATAATGACCAATATTTTAAAAACCTACTCCTCCTTTTATTATCCTCGTTGGCTTTGGAAATCAGAAAGTCTCCCAGAGTGTGGCATGGATATATTTAAATCTGATATCATTACCTCCTTTGGAACCTTGGCTTATGAGCCTCAAGCCTCATTTGATTTGGTTTGTTTGTTTGTTTGTTTTCTTGTTTATTTTTTCTGGGGTTTTGTTTTGTTTTAAGGGCAAGGGTCTCACTTTTGCACCAGCTAGAGTGCAGTAGTGCTTTCCTAGCTCACTGCAGGCTCAAATTCTTGAAATCAGGGTTCCTCCCACCTCTACATATGAAAGGCTAGAATTACAGGCATGAGCCATCAGATCCCACTTCATCTGGATTTTAACTAAAAAGTCTTTGCCAAGGGAGATTGTTTATGTTTATAATCCAAGCACTCTGGGAGGCTGAGGAAGGTGGATTGCTTGGAGACCAGCCTGAGCAAAAGTGAGACACCATGTCTGCTAAAAATAGAAAAAAAACTAGCTTGGCATTGTGGTGGGTACCTACCTATAGTCCCAGCTACTCAGGAGGCCAAGGCAAGAGGATCACTCATGCCTAGGAGCTGGAGGTTGCTGCAAGCTATGATACCATGGCACTCTACTCAAGTCAACAAAGTAAGTCTGTCTCCAAAAAAAAATCTTTCTCCTCTATTCTCTGTCTGTATGTTAAAGGTCCTGTACCCTTCCATTTGCCTGGTGCAGTTGACGTCCATGTTTACTCTCCCCACTAGACTCTGCTTGTGAATCCATTCTGTGATCTGTCTTCTGCCAAGAGAACTACATATTCTGATAAATCAGGTAGAGAGTTCATCCTGCAGCCGCAGAAAGGAAGGTAAAACCTGTCCTGATGCGCCGACTATATCTCACCCCTACTCCTTAATCATTTTCCTGGGCTATTTATCCTCTACAATTTTTTTTTTGACAGATACAATAAGATGTTGATAGTAAAATCTAGTAATATAGAAAACAAGCATCTGGTCTATCTTTCAAGGTGTAGTTAGAATATGACTCCCAGGAGATCTAAATATAAGTTTACTAGAAAAGGAAAACAAACGGTTCCAGAAACAAACAAGTTAGAGAAACACCGAAACACTGGTTAATAAAAACTACACAGATTTCTTTACTTCAGTATTTAAAAAAAAAAAAATGACAACACGTGTTGTGACGTGGCAATAAAATTCAGTTTCCACACTTTTATAATTTGTTACTATCACTTAAATTAGCTGACGATACAGCTTATAACAAAGCAATGGAATGGAACTTAAGAAATCATAATTTAACCCTTTCTTTGCTGCCATAAAAAGGAATGAAAATTAGTTGTCACGAAACTGATTTTGAAAATCGTTACTAGTGCGTGAAGGACAAGGCCCAGAAAGGACTTTCCAACACTAGTGTCTCCTTTTTCTGCAACTCCACAGAAATTTGCACCTTCATTTTCTGCCTTAACTCTCTTCCCATTAAAGTAGTAATTTAAAGCCAACAGAGACCAGAATATTGCAAAAGTATTTAGGTTAAAACGGAGGCAGATTTAGGGTTCATTTCCAAATGAGGGTTTTATATTCTCTTTGTCAAATACAGTTTGTTTTGATGGCTTCAATTTAAATTGTTCTAGCTGTTTTAAATAAGTGAACCACTTGATTCATGGATGGAAATTCTACTATATGGAAAAGTCTTCTTGAACATTTCAGTATAAAGCTCTCCTCCACCATGGTAACATCAGTTAGGTGAGAAACTTTCAACGAGGACTATTTGCGCGAGCAGAATCAATGAGTATTTTCTTCCTGGTTAATTTCTAGATATTCAAATTTGGGGGCTCCTGTACTATTAATCGGGTCAGACAGTGTATGTATAATGAATGAGAATGTTTTTTTCTTATGCTTTAATAATGATGGAAAATGTATGTACACATGAAATATGTAACACAAACAACTTTGAGTGTTTGGAAGCAAGAAGGACATTTCCTCTTGGTTTTGAATAATTTTTAATGATCTCACCACCCATTCTATTCAATTTTTTTCCTCAATTTCCTTTCACATTAATGAGGGGAAGCTTTTAAAGGACTAACTCGCTACTGATGAGAGTAAAAGAAGCAGTTAAACTTCATAAATTGAATCTATAAAAATATATTAACCATTATGGATTTGCCTTACCAAAGTGATCAGACAGACTTCTTTAAATGTGAGGTAGTGTAGAAGTCAACTTCACATTATGTCCTAATTTAAACGCATCATACTGACAACTTTTCTGTAATTACATGTTTAATATTTTCTCAATACATGGTACATTTAACAAAATATTTGATCATTAAAAGAGTTTGTAAACCCCACGTAGCTAAGGCAGCTCTTAGCAATAAAAAAAAAGCTGGGGGCATCACCATACCAGACTTCAGGATGTACTACAAAGCCATAGTGGTCAAGACAACATGGTACTGGCACAAAAATAGAGACATAGACATGTGGAATTGAATATAAAACCAGGAAATAAAACTAACATCTTACAATCACCTAATCTTTGATAAACCAAACAAGAACTTACTTTGGGGGACAGACTCCCTATTCAATAAATGGTGCTGGGAGGACTGGATATCCACATGTAAAAGACTGAAACTGGACCCACACCTATCTCCACTCACAAAAATTGATTCAAGATAGATAAAGGACTTAAATTTAAGGCATGAAACAATAAAAATCTTCAAAGAAAGCATAGGAAAAACATTGGAAGATATCGGCCTGGGGAAAGACATCATGAAGAAGACTGCCGTGGCAATTGCAACAACAACCAAAATAAACAAATGGAAGTTAATTAAACTAAAAGCTTCTGTACAGCTAAGGAGACAAAAGCAAATCAACAACCTACACAATGGGATAGGATATTTGCAAATTTTGAATCAGACAAAAGCTTGATAAATAGGATCTATAGAGAATTCAAATTAATCCAAATGAAAAAAATCCAACAATCCCATATATCAATGGGCAAGAGACATGAACAGAACCTTTTGTAAAGAAGACAAATGAATGGGTAACAAACACATGAAAACATGCTAACCATCCCTGATTATTAGAGAAATGCAAATCAAAACCACCCTTAGATACCATTTAACCCTACTGAGAATGGCCCACATCTCAAAATCTCAAAACTGCAGATGCTGGCATGGATGTGGAGAGAAGGGAACACTTTTACACTGCTGGTGGGACTGCAAACTGATACAACTTTTCTGGAAGGAAGTATGGAGAACTCTCAAAGTACTCAAACTAGACCTCCAATTTGATCCTGCAATCCCATTACTGGGCATCTACCCAGAAGGAAAAAACCCTTTTATCATAAGGATACATGCACTAGACTGTTTGTTGCAGTTCAATTTACAATCACCAAAATGTGGAAACAGCCTAAATTCCCACCAACCCAGGAACGGATTAATAAGTTGTTATATATGTACACTATGGAATACTATTCATCCATTAAAAAAGATGGGGACTTTTCATCCTTTATATTGACCTTGATGGAAGTGGAGCACATTATTCTGAGTAAAGCATCACAAGAATGGAGAAACATGAATCCTATACTCAATTTTGATATAAGGACAATTAATGACAATTAATGACATGGTGGGGTGGGGGAAGGGAAGAGCAGAGAGAGAAAGGAGGGAGGGATGGGGAAAGGAAGAGCAGAGAGAGGGAAGGAGCGAGGGAATGGGGTCTTGGTGTGTGCCACACCTTTTGGGGACAAGACACAATTGTAAGAGAGTCCTTACCTAACAAATGCAATCGGTGTAACCTGGTTTCTTGTACCCTCAATTAAACCCTAACAATAAATTAAAAAAAAAATAGCCAGGCATTGTGGCAGGTGCCTGTAGTCACAGCTACTCAGGAGGCTGAGACAAGAGAATTGTCTAAGCCGAGGAGTTGGAAGTTGCTGTTAACTGTGTGATGCCACGACACACTACCATGGGTGATAAAGTGAGACTCTGTCTCTACAAAAAAAAAAAAAATCAAAAAACAAAAAAAACAAAGAAAAACTAACCAGGCATTGTGGTGGGTGTCTGTGGTCCCAGCTACTCAGGATGCTGAGGCAAGAGAATCACTTGAGCCCAAGAGTTTGAGGGTTCTGTCAGCATGATGCCACAACCCACAGTCTAACCAGGGCGATAGACTGAGACTCTGTTTTAAAAGAAAAAAAAATACAACAATGATATAGCTCATTTCTACATGGAATCATCTCTTTCTACTGCATAACTTCCCAGTCAGGTTCCCCAAACCTATCATCTTTGGTTTCTAATTCTCACCTTTGAGCAGACAGAAGTCTGTCACACCTCTGCCACAAATGGAGCCTAGGGTTGCTTACATAGCATTTTGATTTATAGTTTCTCTGTTGATTTCATGCAGCTAAAAGTGTTTATATTTCTGATTTCTTAGGTTTTTTAATGAAAATAATTCAAGATTATGGAAGAAAAAGTACTATAAATACAGAAATATATTGTAACATGTAACATTATCATTTCATGCAGTAAATCCAGTTCTTGGTATGGTTTGGAGGTGGCATGGTCATCCCTGCCAAAGCTCCTGTGGAACTTAATCCCCAGTGTGGGAGCATAGAGAGGTGGGGCCCAGTGAGGGGGTTAGGTTGTAGGTGTGGATCCCTTATTAACAGATTCATGTCCTCCAGCAGAGGTGGGTTCTCATTCTTATGGCACTGCTTGGTTTCCCCAGAGCAGTTTGTGAAAAGATTCCTTGGCTTCTCACTCTTTCTTCCTCTCTGCCATATGTGCTCTTTGTTCTCCTTTTCCACTTCTCCTTTCCCCAGGAGTAGAAGCAGCCTGAGGCCCTCACCAAATGCAGCTGCCCAATCGTGGACTTTTAAGTAATTGAAATTGTGAGTTAAATAAACCCTTATTATTATTTTTTTTATAACTTACCTAGCCTCAAGAATTCTGGTATAGCAACACACAGATATTTTCTAAGCCACATACCTAGTAACTGTTTTAAAATCTTATTATCTATCAGAGCCTTTCATTGTATGTGGGGTCAAATACACACCATTTCTTTTGGAAAGTAAATAGGCAGGAAAATAAATACCTTGTTGATGACTCCCTCCTCCTCCAAAATGCAAACTTACCATAGTACCCAACTTTCTGTCCATTCTTCTTTCTCACAACTGACTTCTCAGAATCAATAAAAAGAGTCCAGTAATCACGCAGCTGGTATGGCAGGGAAATTACTGAAGCAAAATATCCACAAGGAGGCTAATGAGAGCATATGAACAGGGAAGAGTGTTGAATTGATGTTGAAGCTAATTTATTTTATTAGTTGGAACTAGATATAAATTGCACCATAATGGAATTAATCATTTAAAATGGATTGTTCACTTAGAAGTTGTAAAAATACCAGCATTCCACTTGGTATCATTTTTTTCCCACTGCCGAATCAATCTTATTTTGAAGGATTTGTTTGTATTTAAAGTATAAGAGAACCAAAGAATTCATACAGCTCTTCTTGGGAATAGGAAGGAAATAGGAAAAATACCAGAGTTTTCTGAGACATTTGTATCTAGGGCTGGAGCAGGAGGACATCAATAAGCCAAAACACAGAAAAAATTAGGAAGGGGTAGGGGAAGATTTCTTGAGTCCATAAATATGGCGGAATAAACTCCTTTAACAACAACAACAGCAAAAATCTCCTAAAAAGTTAATCTATTCTGAGCCTAACCAAAAATAGTAATTCTTAATCCTGGATATACATTATAAGTTCCTGAGAAATTTTGAAAAGAAACCAATGCTCAGGCCCTACCCTAATCTAATTAAATCAGAATTATTAAGATCTAGTGATATAGCATAAACATAATGCCATCTTTTTTGTTCTTAAAATAATTGAGACAAGGTGTGAACAAAAAGGTATATTAATCAGATTAATAAATATTTATGTGTCTGTATAAGGCTAGGTCTAGGAACTGTGAGATTAAAGAGGTCCTACATTCTCTCTCAAGGCAATTACTACCAGATTATGGATATAAAAAATATATGCACGTGCTTCAAGGTGTTAAACTTCAAGTGATGGCACGAATATTATATACTGAAGATATTCAGAAAGAGCAATGGCTTTGAACCAGGAGAACTAGGGAAATCTTAGAAACAGTAGATGAGCCAGAATTTAAAGGCCAATGTATCAGTAAGTTCTTGCTGCATAACAAATCGCCCCAGTCTTAAAGACTTAAAAATTAACCATTTAAGTGTCTTTAGCCAAGCTGATGATTTAGTTGTTCAAAGTTGATCTAGATTAGGTCTTGGCTTGGACTGTGCTGCTAATGATCACAAATTTTTTGATAAACAACCTATTTCAAAAAGATGCTAAAAAGTTTCTGTGAACTGTGACCTAAAGTCATTTCACAAATCTTACCACAACAATATCCAAACATTTATTCTCAGAAGCTTTGACTATAGGATCATTAATGAAATATTTCTGAGGAAAGGGCTTTAAATATACACAATTATACAGACAATAAAGCTGGTTTAGAGTGGTTAAATAATTCCACCTCAGGGACCATTAAAGATCAATTAAAGACTAAAACTCAAGATTTCTGGCTCCAAGTTTAGTGTCTGCTCTCATGTGTAATTACAGAGCATTGAGAAAGAGATTTGTGTTGTGTCTCATTCAGATAAGAAATTCAACTTAATTAATTTCAAATGCAATGAGAAGTTATTGTCAGAACAGAAGAGGTAAAAGTACCAGCATCTCTTAAGAACTCATCAGGGTGGCACACATTCATACTCAAGAGACGTAGGTAAGAGGATCTCTTAAGACTAGAAGTCTGAAACCACAGTGAGCTTTGTTTATCCCAATGTACTCCAGCCTGAGCAATAGAGCAAGACCACCTTGTGTCTTTAAAAATATATATAAAGCCTCAATAATTATAAATTATTATTTAATCATCAATACAATTCTCTTCATTGGGTCTTTAACCATTTTACATGTAAAGAAACTGTGTCTGAAAGAGCTGAATCCACGCAGGCAAGATCACACACCAGGTGCAGAGCTAGCATTAGAGTTGAGGTCTCTGTTCTTTTTAATCCGTGTTCTTGTACACTGTGATTCACAAATGGGATATATTTATCTCACTTACTTTTAGTCAGAAAGAGTAAGTGAACACTGGGTAGGAGATAAACTGGATAGGAGTTTTGACACTTCAGAGCTATAAGTTCATGAAATTGCATATTACTGATTGATAAATGAGATGTTAACTCTTCTCTAAATAATCTAAAGTGCTTTTCAGAAATAGTATTAGATTAGTTTCACTGCATCCTTATTACATGGTTATCATGGGAAATCTTAGAAGATCAATATATTGGTGAGGAAGAAGAAAGTCTGGCTACCAGGTCTAGGAATTGGGTGACGAGTAAGGTCATTGTAGGACAACTTTTAAGGAGGTGGAAGATTTCAAGACCTTTGAAGTGCAAGATTGACCTCAAAGAGTAAGGACTTTCTTAAATATTGTACACTGGGTGCCTTGCTTGCCTTGCTGTTGTCCTAGCCCTATCAACAACAAAAATTTATCCCAGAAGTTTCTGAGACATTTAAATCCAGAAAGAGCCCAAGTAGAAGGCGGTAATTATATTTTCATCTATAACTGTTACTCTTCTGAACCTCCAGGTACACACCAAAGCCCAAGTCCATCTTTCCCAGTCCCAAATGTGCTTTGTGTACCTATTTTTTTATCTTGTTTGACTTCTAATTTATTTATTTTAATTTTATTACCTTCATTATTAAATCATAGCTGTGTAAAATAGGGCAATCAAGGGGTACAATGTGCTGGTTTCATATACAATCTTAACTATTTTCATAAAACTGATTAACATAGCCTTCCTGGCATTTTCTCAGTTATTATATGAAGACATTTGTATTCTGCATTTAGTAAGGTTCACCTGTACCCTTCTAAGATGCACCATAGTTGTGGCACCACCAATTACCCTCCCTCTGCCCCAATCTCTCCCCTCCCCTCCCTACCCTTGCCCCTTTCCCCATATTCTTGTGTTATAGTTGGGTTATACCCTTCATACGACAGCTAAAAATTAGCTTCATAGTAGGGCTGAGTACATTGGATACTATTTTCCCCATTCTTGAGATACTTTGCTAAGAAGACTATATTCTAGCTCCATCCGTGTAAACATGAAAGAGGTAAAGTCTCCATCTTTCTTTAAGGCTGC